>PVIY010009627.1:0-71943 GCA_004026745.1 Myrmecophaga tridactyla
GGGTTTTGTTGCTAGATGAGTTTGTTGTCTATCTGTTCTTTGACCTTCAGTTCAGCTTTTTCTGGGCCTCTAGCTTAAGTTTTGTTTAACAGAGGGTAATTTTTCAGTTCTTGTTTTCTTGTTTCTTGTCGTGTTTGTAAGGTGCCTTTTCCCTCCCCACCCTTAGGAGGGTCTACATAGGTATTACAGACACCAGCTGGGTTTTCCCGGACTAAACTGGCCTCCTATCAGGGGGAAGGAGTCACCTGTGTCAGTTTTCCCTGAGGGTGAGACCCGGCAGGTTGAAAGACTTTCCTGTGAAGTCTCTTGGCTCTGTTTTTCTTATCGTGCCCAGTATGTGGCGCTTGTCTGCCTGCGGGTCCCACCAGCAAAAGATGTCGTGGCTCCTTTAACTTTGGAAGGCTCTCCCTGCTGAGGGCGTGGTGGAGGCAGAGTAGAGGTTGTAGGCTGGTTTTAATGGCTTCAATTTGCCAAGCCCTGGGGTCTGAGTTCCTTGAGAGAGGGATTCCACCTAAGTTGGGCTTCACCCCTCCCCTGGGGAAGGCACAGGTGGGAGATAGCCCTGAAAGCAGTCTGTTTCTACGTATGCGTGGGGCAGTTGCAGCCCGAGTAGTCCCACCGCTGAATCCAGAGGCAGCCAAGCCTCCGTGGAAACAGCCACGAAAACCCCCGTTTTGTCCCCTTTCCTCTTTTTCGGTTAGCCCAATAAGCGACCTCTGACTTGATCAGTTTCGCGTTGAGCTGGGGGCCTATTTTTAGTAGTCAGAATTTGTTTATTAATGCCACAATTGGCGCTTGGTTGGACTCAGTCCCTGCTACTGTTAGTCTCTTTCCTTTCCCTCCAGGAAGCCGACTATGGGGGAGGGGTGCCGGGCGCCGGCCGCTGCGGCTTGGGGAACTCATGGTTCCGGAGACTCGCAGTCGGTCCAGCTGGTCCAGACCTGGGCACGCTTGTGTGTCCGGTCACTATCGTGGTTCCCGGAGCTGTTCTGTACTGTTTCTGGTTATCTAGTAGTTGTTCTGGAGGACGAACTAAAACGCGCACATTGCTAAGCCGCCATCTCGGCCCCTCCCATCTGGCATTTGAAGTTTTGATTGGAAGGTCCATATTGCCTTTTAACTGGGACTTTCTTCGGACAGAGGCTAAGAATACTTCTTGTATGTTCCCAAACTAGATTACCATCTTATGAGTCAAACCTTCTATTGATTAAGTTTCAAAAGAGTAATTGGAAAAGTCATTGCCAATAGTTGTGCCTTTTTCCTAAAAACACTTTGGAAATCTTGTGGGGTTTTTAAATTGACTGTTTAAATTCTTTTCTGTGAAAAGAATGTCATCTTTTTATCGTAATAGCTGCTGTTCATGTAAACCATAGATAAATTTTATCACTTCAGGCTAAAATAATTTTTTTTTTTTTGTAGGACGTCATCGCTGTATTGGTGAAAATTTTGCCTATGTTCAAATCAAGACAATTTGGTCCACTATGCTTCGTTTATATGAATTTGATCTTATTGATGGATATTTTCCCACTGTGAATTATACCACCATGATTCACACTCCTGAAAACCCAGTTATCCGATACAAGCAAAGATCAAAATGAAAAAAAGCAGCAAGGAACTAATATGCATCACTGTAAACTGCAAAAGCATTTGAAGAGAATGACTAAACAACTCTTAGTCTACTTAATTAAGTGTGTAATTTCAAGACGGCCAGTTTGTGACATTTTATCTGCTGAATGATTTCATCAATTCTAATGGCACTGTAACATTTCCTAATAGTTTTTTGACACATTCTTGCTATTTGTGCTTTAGGGAAGTCAAGCTCACTAGTAAAATGATTTAAATTGTTCGGGGCGGGGGGGGGGCGGGGAATCTAGGTACTTGGCAAATTCTAAATAACACAATTTCCAGGTACCAACTTTAAGAACATACGTAGCTCTTGGCAAATAACTGTATGTGCAAATCTTGGACTAGTTCTGCAAGGTTTTGTAGAAAGCCCAGTGAGATAACAGGAAGCTATAGGTTATTCATTTTCCTAGGCAGTTTTAAAAATTTCTTTTTGTGTGTGTGGTTGGAGTGGGAAGATAGGGAAAAATGTGTTACATTTAAGGCCTTGGCTAAAGAATATTAATTTTGGATGGTATGATGATACTCAGCAATTATGGAACTGTGTTGGAGAAAACTATGCTGTCTGTAATTAGAACTTGAAGCCTGTGTATTGAAACTGAGAGATGGCTCTGTGATCAAGACTCAGTCATATTTTGTAAAAAAATTACTATCAAAGACAGTTCACATCTAACTTGGTCTAATTGCTAAATATTACATATTTATCTATGTGATAATTTATCTAGTTTCAGATACCATATCTGTGTGAAAGTCCTTAGGGGATAATTTATTTTTCTTTGGCACAAGATTGTTCCCTGCTACTAGTTCTGTTGTTTAACTTAGTTTGGGCTAACCAGATTTTTTTTCTTTTTAATATGAAATCTGAGATTAGGGAATTCTGACTTTTAACAGCATACAGTGATAGGATGCAGGGATCTTGGGGGTAGTGTTGGTCATATTCTATAAAGCCTGTCTGTTTTCAAGAATCAGTTTATTTCAGATTTTAACTGGGGGCCTGACTATATGAGATATTAGTAATTTTACCACCTGACCTGATTTACTAAATGAGACCAAAATATTTTCTTTTATGTATATGTAAGTTCAGTTTATGGTCAGAGAGAGGCTGGAGGATGCATGTAAAGTTCCATTTGTGAAGGAAAATCTATCCACTGTGTTTTTCACATTAAAATCCTCTTTTAAAAAAATTCAGAGTGTATTCACAAATTTTAAAGTGTGCTTCAGTGAGTAGAATTCACAGAATCCAGGAACTTGAATGGGAAAAAATTACATCTTTATTTTCACTAATTTCTAACTGGGATTTAGTATTTTAGACTTCAATTATGAATTTTGGCAATAAACCACAATAGGGATAGCAATACTGAAATTAGGTACTTTCATATTACATTACAGATGTTGCAGAGCTCTTGCCATATCTTTTACTCACAACATTCTTTTGAAATTATGATAGTTATTAGACCTACAGCTAGATCTTATTTAATGCTTTAATCGTATATATTATTATATCAGAAATTTTTTAGAAAAGTCTGACAACTATTTCTTCGTAATCGACTTCCTTTGCAATCCTATATATTTTGTAGAGAATTTTTCTGAGAAGGGACTCATGGTCTCACCAAACTGTTAAAGAGGTTCATGATGCAAAAAAAGTAAAAAATCCAAGGTAAGGCTAGTCTACATTTAGTGAGTAATTTTAGAGTTTTAAGGATTTAGTTTTTAATCACAGACTATTGAGAAGCATTAGTAAGCTTAAGATTGCAGAGTCCTAATATCGTAAGGCTGATGGTCCAACAATGGGAATGAACTCAGATTGTCCATGTGCTCGTTTTTCCATTCTCACCTAGAGCCGAAAAGCCGAGTGGCAAGCAATGCTAATTGAAAAAGGTTTTACTTACAATAATCCTCTCCCTTTAGCAAACTGCTTTAGAATACCTTTGCTATTTCTAGAATTCCTCTAATTGGTACCCAGATGCTACTATAAAAAAATTAGGTAATCTGAAATATTCAAGAATGTACAATTTGATATCATGGCCTGCTTGTGGTAGTCTAAATCCTAGAACATCAAATAACAAGCCAAAATTCTCTGGATGTAATAAGCATCAAATACTACTACTCTTCTTGCTATTTGAGTGAGGTGCCATCTTACTGGGGAGAATTAAATAAGATTCAATATTGGGATTTATAATATCTCTGAGGGAGCTTCCCAATCTGAATATGGCTTATACGGCAGGAATACTGTTTAACTGCTGCACTGTGTGTTACAAAATTTAAGTTTTTGAGTTAAATGATTTCTGTATCATCTTAGTGGGCCATGGCTTTTTGAGGACCCATCTTTGGGACACGTAACATTAAATGTAATAGAGAAAATAGGGATTAATCATGAAAATACCAAAGTAGCCTAAAAAAAAAAAGCTACAGGTGGATGTAAGGTTGATAACATAGGCACTTGGAAAACGTCCCCAGTGGCGGTAGGGGGAAAAACTCAGTAGTATCTAAAATTAGGACAACTCACCGAATCTGTAAATTCTATATATTTGAGACAAGTAATGAAAGGCTATGCACCAAGAATTATGGCTTAGTTAAAAATGAAGAAGGTTCAAATACAGTGTGGTTAAAATGGTGAAGTCATTTTTATTTCAGTACTTGACAAAATACCCCATAAAATGCAAAACTTCTGCCATTATACAAAAATAGGTCTCTACAAGTGATATTTTCTGTCTGCATCACCAGTAGCAAATATATTAGGCAGAAACATGTAACTTCAGTAGCCTTATAAGAAAAGTGCAGGACACCTCAAGCTACAACATTCAGTATCATAATGCACAAAAGTTTAACTTTTTCACTCATTTGATAAATACACAAAGTTTTATAATTTAATCATTTAAATTAGCATTCCACAAATATACATGTAATTTAATGATTATTGTGCATGAATACATACACAATGCTTATATATATATACAAATTCCAGTTTGTTTTCATGTGCTGGCAAGGGATTTGTATACAATCATAAGTTGTGTTCATATTGGTCCCACTGAATATTCACAATACAAAAGCACAAAAGAAACATCGATTTACAAAAGAGAATTTGTTAAAATCACTTCACTTGATGTTTCAAGGGATTATCTTCTCATGCCAGCATGAAATTGAGTAGCTGAACCTATGAGAGAAAAAGATGTTTAAAATGATTTCAAATTGTATTGCTTACCCATCCCAGAGTAAACTAGTTCACGCTTAATTTAAAAAAACAAATAAATAAAAAGACTTTTTGTCTCTTAAATTTTTCCTTGACCTGATTTTTTTTTACAAGAAAAACATATAAAATCAATTTTAGTTTTAAATATTAGCAATGAACACATGGAAACTGAAAATACAATAATACCATGTACAATTGCTCAAAACACTGATGTACTTAAATTGTAAAAATAAGTAAGTTGGCTCATTTATAAAATTTTTAATAAAAGCATCCAGTCCTTTAAAATTTTACTAACATTTATATTTATTGTGTTTATGATTTTACATAGTATTCTCGTAAGCTTTTCATTTCTTCTGTATCTGTGGTTAAAACCAATTCTCATTCATTTCACCTGTATTCATAATCTGTAAAATTCCAAGTGAAAATAAGTTTGTAATGAAAACGGCTCAAGCAATAACAGAACATTCCCTTTAGGATAACTTTTTGCTTCTCCTAAGAAAATATCTCTTCTCTGAATACCATGCCCTTATTCCTTGTCCCTTTATTTTTATTGTGGGCTCCCTTTTCATAGTTCCATCCTTAAAATATTACATAGACCTGGTAAACTGCTTTTATAAAACAAAAACAATTCTATTATAAAGCATGGCAATCTCAAGCTTCAAGTTAAGTATGTGATTACAAATACAAATAACAGATCAACTTGCTACAGATGAGGAAACTACATTGCCAGTTTTTCTTTCAAGAATATTGAGTATTTACTGAATGCCAGGCACTAAGCTAGGTATGGGTAATACAAAAGTAAATGAGAGACAGGATCCCTTACCCTCCTGCTTTCTTGTCCTAGTTTGTTAATCTATCCTTCAACCACTGAGTCAACTAGATCCTTTCCTACTAGAATTTTCCAATGTATTTTTTTTTAAGTTTTTAATTGTGAAATATATACACAAAGACAGAAAAAGGAGTAATTTTCAAACTATAAGTAGTCATAGAACAGATTTCAGAATCTGTGGTGGGTTACCGTTCACTATTTCAGATTCTTCCTTTTAGCTGCTCCAAAAAGGCTAGAAGAAATATCAATAGTGATTCAGCAGTTACTCTAACTTGTTAAATTCTATCTTCTCTGTAACAACTCCTCTTTCTCCTTTGCTCCTCCCAATTTATAGGGATCTTTAGGCAATTCCCGTTTTGACTTTTTCATGTTGAGAAGAGATGATGATGGGGGATGTAATTAATTGATAATCTTGGAGCGGCTGATCCCTCTGGGTTTCAGGATTTATCCGGCCTAGGAACCCTCTGGAAATTGTAGATTCCTGGAAAGCAAACTTAGTGCATGAAACTTTTATAGAATCTCAGTTCTAGCCTTAGGTGTTCTAAGAGTTAACAGGAGTGATCCTGGTTGGGGTTTAGCAAACCATGCCAATTAGCACCATCTAACTGAACCCTGCATAAGAGTAGCCTCCAGAATAACCCCTTAACTCTATTTGATCTCTCTTAGCCACTGATGCCTTATTTTATTACACTTCTTTTCCCACTTTTGGTCAGGAAGGTGTTGTTGATCCCACGGTGCTCCAGACTCATCTCTGGGAATCATTTTAGAGCAGCTAGAAGTAAAAACCTAAAATTGCAAAATTGTAACTCATGTCAAAGTCTGAAATATGTTTTACAATTAATTGTGATGCTGTGCTCGGAAACTTATAGCTTTCTTGTATATATGTTATTGTTCACAAAAAAAGGGGGAAAAAAGTCGATTGTGATGATAAAAAAAGTATTTAAGCCCGCTAGCCTTCTATATTCTGGAGCAGCTAGAAGGAAAAATATGAGCGGATCGTATGGTAGCCCATGACAAACTCTAGGATCTAGCCTGTAACCGCTTTTTGAAGAGTGCTTTGAAAACTGTTGCTCTGTATATATGTTATTCTATACAATCAAAAAAGTTAAAAAAAAAAAAAAAGTCTTGGCTCATTTTCTTGAGTCCCCAGTGGTTGAGAGGGTACCTGGGATTTCCCAGATGGGAAAGTTTAACAGTTCTATATTCCCCCACTCCGCCTTTGGACCCTCAAGGGATTCTACCAGTACTTTTTAATTACCAACACAGCATAGTCTGAAGATGTATCTGAGTATTACATTAAATTGTACAGAATTACAAGATTTCATTCCCATCCTGGACTCCAGGAGTTTGGGTTGTTTAAATGAGCTATCCAGACAGGTTGATTTAGATTGTGTTTTACAGAAAATGTAGGTTCAAGACATAATAAACCTCTCTGCCTTTGGTCCCATACAGTAGGTGAAGGTCTAGAGTATATACACTATCATCTTCTACTCTGTATTCTGTTTTACCTGAGCCCCAGCCAGACTGGCTTCGTTTTAAACTCTAGGTTTAGTTTAAAATCTAGGTTTAGATTTAGGTGATCTCATTTGGTTAATTCAATTGTTATTGTATAAGCTATACTAATTTTCAGGGCTGCAACACTCCATTTCTGGGTCTTAGGCATCAAAGAGTTGCTCAAAGTTCTAGTGAAATACCAGCTGATACACGTGCAGGTCAGTGTCTCAGAAGCTAGAAATGCATTTACAACTTCAGTTAAATGTGGCTGCTATAAGGGCTTACAATCTAGGCTCCAATTTTCTTGTATGTATTTTCTGAAAAAGATGTTAGTATATTTGTTCTTTTGTATCTGGCTTATTTTGCACAACACATTGTTCCCAAGGTTTATTCAGTTCATTGTGTGCCTCTCAACATCCTTCATTTCTGTAGCCACACCATATTGCTTCATATACATGTATCACAGTCTGCCATTCTGCTTCTCAGTCACTGTACCCTTTGGCGTCCTCCATCAATTGGGCATCATGGATAATGTCCAAAATAAACTATGTCTTACAGCATCCTCATTTAGTTGTACAATTAGCAACACTCTCAATTTTAGACAGTTTTCATTGGTCCACAGAGACAAACAATCGACAAACACAGCCTCACCAAATATCAAATCAAAACTACCCCTTTTCAGTTATCCCTCTCCCCCAATTAGTTACCCATGGTAGTGCTGTGGTACTGTTGATATCCTCCTGTAAACTATTTGCCATAACATGCAATTTTATTTTTCCTCCTGTACCCCCCTACCATTGACTCTTTGTCCAATATCAAACTTTTGAAACTTATTTATAATTGTAGATTTAGTCTGTTGGATACATGGCACTATACAACCCCTTTTAATCATTATCACATTCAATATAGCAATGTTACTTATAACCCCACTAATTAGTTAACATCACTTCTCTCTGTTCCCCTGCATTTAAGTTCAAACTCATTGGGTAGCCTTTCCCATCTCTAGCTTTTGAGTACCTCCTAGGTCTACTATATTCTACAGTATGGGATTACCAGAATCACTAACAGTGAAATCATACAGTGTCTGTCCTTTTGTGTCTGACTTATTTCACTCAGTATTATGTCCTCAAGATTCATCCATGTTGTCATATGCCTTGGGACCTCTTTCATCTTACTACTGAGTAATATTCCATCATATGTGTATAATACATCACGTTTTGTTTATCCACTCATTTGTTGATGGCCACTTGGAATGTTTACATCTCTTGGCAATTATGAATAGTGCCGCTATGAACAGTGGTGTGCAAATGTTTGTTCGCATCACAGCTTTCAGCTCTTCTAGGTATATACCGAATACTGGTATTGCTGGGTCATAGGACAACTCAGTATTTTTAGTTTTCTGAGGGATCACTAAACTCTTCCACAGTGGCTGCACCATTATACATTCCCACCGACAGTGAATAACTGTTCCTATTTCTCCACATTCTTTCCAACATTTGTAGTACCTGTTTGTTTAACAGCAGCCATTCTTAATAGGTTTGAGGTGATATCTCACTGTTGTCTTAATTTGAAAATGAGCAACTCTTTATGTGCTTTTTAGCAATTTTTATTTGCTTTTTGGAAAAATGTCTATTGATCTCTTTTGCCCATTTTACAACTGGGTTGTTTGTTCTTTTGCGGTTGACCTGTATAATTTCTTTATTTACTCAAGATATCAAGCTTTTATCTGGTATGTGGTTTCCAAATATCTTCTCCCACTGAGGTGGCTGCCTCTTCAGCTTTTTGACAAAGTCCTCTGAAGCACAGAAAACCTTGATCTTAAGGAGTTCCCATTTGTCTAGTTTGCTGCTTGTGCTTTAGGTCCAAAGTTTAAGAAGTTATCTCCTATTACTAGATCTCGAAGATGTCTCCCTACATCTTCTAGAAGTTTTATGGTAGTGGCTCTTACATTTAGGTCTTTAATCCATTCTGAATTAGTTTTTGTATAGGATGTAACGTAGGGGGTCGTCTTTCGTTCTTTTGGCTACTGAATCCAACTCTCCCATGCCCATCATTGAAAAGACTATTCTTTCCCAGTTCAGGATCTGGGGGCCTCATCAAAGGTCAACTGTCCATACATTTGGTGGTCTATCTCTGCACTCTCAATTTGAGTCCATTGGTTGATGCTTCTATCTATGTGCCACTACCAGAAATGATTTCTAAAAGAGATTTTGAATATATTTATAAATAAAAGTCATTATGACTGGCAAAGCAGGTAAACCCAATGTTAAGATTTTTTTTAAAAAGTGCCCTGAAAGTTCAGTGTTTTACAGTTCCTTCTTCTTAATAAATCTTTTGGTCTTCAAAATCTGAGTCTTGTGAAATTTGGAAAGTCAAAACAAAACAAACATAAACCAATCTAAACCAAACCAACCAATCAACCAAACACACAAAACCCAGCCGTAATACAAATTTCCTATGACTGCAAGTTACAAGCTGTTTTGTATCCCAGAAAAGCCATGTTCTTTTTCATAGTCCAATCTTGTGGGGACAGACTTACTGTGTGGCCAGGATCTTTTTGATTAAGTTGTTTCCATGGAGATGTGTCTCCACCCATTTAAGGTGGGTTGCTTACTAGAATACTTTAAGAGGAAACCATTTTAGAAAAAGCTTGAGAGCTGATACATACAGAGATGTTTAGAGATGCAGAAGGAGAATGCCCCAGGGAATCTGTTTGAAACCAGAAGCCACAGGACCAGTAGCTACCAGCTGACAGACACCAATGCCTTTCTTGAGACTAGGTATCTTTCTATGGAAGCTTTAGTTTGGACATTTTTATGGTGTTAGAACTGTAAACTTGTAACTTAAATCCCCTTTATAAAAGCCAACCCATTTCTGGCATATTGCATTCTGGTAGCATTAGCAAACAAACACTTCGTTAAACAAATGTTTTTTTGAATGAAGAGATAAACTACTAACTTAAAATAACCTGTTTAAAAAAAAGGAAAAAAAACTGTTTACCATAAAATAGGTAACAAAATAAACTATATGAAAGAAAGGATCTTTAATAAAAGTATCAACAAAATATAAAAGTTGACAGTACAATCATAAACTAAAATGATTCAAAGTCTGAATTAGTGAACAGAAAGGCATTAGAGAGGTTTTCCTACAATGAACAGGGAATATGCCTGTATTATAAAGTATGTGTTTGAGCAGAGAAAAAATAAAAGGTCATCATTCTTAAAAAGTCTTCTGAATGGGATGGGATTTAGGATTATACATAAAACGACTCCATTAAATGCTCAAAGTAATTGCTTCTTCCTCTCATCACTCTGCATCTAATTTGTATGTCTCCTGCTTTTTACCAGATATCATTTCATAACATGTTCTCCACTTGACTGTAGTTTCAGAGTACTCAGCACATTGGTGCTCACTGTATACTCTGCCTAATCTGCTAAATGAAGACAACAGGGAATCCTTTTTCGGTACAGTGAGGGTTGGGGGTTTGAGGTTATAAATTATGCCCTGACTTAAATTCCTAAGTCTGTTTCCCTGCTGGTTATAAAGAGTTTAAGCTTTGGCTAACCTGGCAACTCATGCACTCAACTGGAAGATGTTATTATCCTAATGAGACGTGTCAAGGAGTTTAAAGAGAAAGGAGAGCTGTGGGTCTAGCACTATGGTGCTGCTAATACATGGCTAAACTGAGAGTACCTGACTGTACAGTTCCGAGTCGCCTTTGCAGTGCCTCTAGCCGAGTGATATAGTCTGTCAGAGCTCTGTCAGGATCATAATTCTGAAGCTGAGAACATGCCAAGGAACCAGGATTTAAATCAGATGGAGGGCCTGGGTACCTACAAGATTAGAAAATATGTATATGCACCCAATTACCCAGTAATAATGTAAGTTATCAAGCTGTGTTCAGCCCATATCCCCAAAAGGTAGGCCTTTTAGGCACTGCCTAATATATATCTCCTGTGTTGATGAATTTGGGATGTTGGAAAGAAAAAACTCCAATAAATTCAAAGATGCTACTAAGTCATAAGAATATCCAGTACAATGTCTGATGCAAGGGTTCCCAATCAATGCTGTATACATATAAAATTGTCTTGTCTCACAGACACTACATTTTATAATGACCAGAGACTATCAATTCTAGTTAATATTTTTCTAATTGTCTAACCATAGCATATACTACATGACACTTGTTGATTATCTAATTGGTTAGCTCTGATTCCTATACCTTTGGGAACCAGTTACAAATTGAAAAACTAATTTTGATTTTGAGCCTTGGATTACATAAATCACATGTAAATATATGCCTAGCTTTCTCAATGAAAGGAAATCAGAGCCCTAACAGGGTCCATCTTTCTCTCTTAAATATTAATATATTAAACTACTCCAGGCAAGTTTCATTATATTCTTACCTATTTTGAAATGGTAAAGGAGACCTAGGATAGTCCAGATCTGATCTTGAGCGATATGTAGTATGTCTTGGTTCTCCATATAGCTCCAGGCCACCAGAAGAATGATAACATGGATCAGTCTTTTCGGTACCTAAAGTAATCCAAAATGTACCTTGTAAAGAAAAAAAATACCATGCCCTTGAAAAATTTCTACTAAAGTTACATTTACTATACTGCACTGCTCTATCTCCTTTTACAGTCACTTTCAATTATCTGTTCTAAAGGAGGGAAATAGTACAATCCAAAACATGGCTTTCAAATCTTATTTTGTTTACCTCTGAATACAGGTATTTCTGATCATCTGACGCTAAACCTCAAAGAAACTAATTGGAGTATTTTCTTTTTAAAAGACCTCTTCTTAGTTTTAATTAGATGAGAGGTGAGGGTGTCTCAGTGTTTGTGGCTTGGGAGAACACTGGTATGGATAAAAAATATTAGACTAATGTAACCAATCCTTTTGTCACTCCACTCTACTGACTTTCGTGAGAATAAACTTGAAATCAAGATATGCTAACTTGGGCGGCTGCCGTGGCTCAGCAGGCAGAGCTCCGACCTGCCGTGCTGGAGGTCTGGAGTTCGATCCCTGATGCCTCCTGCCCATATGCAAATTAAAAAAAAAAAAAAAAAGATATGCTAACTCAATGTAACATGGAACTCATTATGGTACAAATTTCAGCTGCTGAAATATTGATGCATATTTCAAAACAGTGGCACCAAGTGTATTTTCCCATTCTCTGCTACTCAGCTACTTGTAGCACATGCAAGGTGGTTTAATACCAATGCATAGCATGGTTATGGTATGTCTGTAACTCTGTGTGCATCCTAGCATCTGATCTTTTCCTTATGCCTAAAATGTTCAAGCTGTAATTCTTTTGTTTCCACTTTTAATCAAGGTAGGTGTGGGGAGAAGGGATTTTTACTGCTACAATTATACAACCTATGGGTAAACCTCAGAAACCTGTTAAATAATGCTAAATCATTTCAAACCATAAATGCTCTACATAACGGCCATACTATCTTGAACCAGAGCCTCAAAATAATAAGGAGGGTGGGCTCTGGAGCCAGAATGCCAGGGTTTAATCCCAGCTCCACTCCCTGCTGGGCAATCTGTGGCAAATGATATATGCTTTCCATACTCAGTGTCCTTATATATAAAGCAGGAATAATTGAAATTGCACTTATATCATACGGTTGGGAGAACACACGAGGAAACATGAAAAAAGTATGGCCTAGTGCAGAAAAGGTGCTCCATAAAGATCAGTATTATTTTGCACCTTCAAAAGCAGGTCCCCTGCTTTCTTAGTTCTAAGGGCTCTGTATTCAGCCACCATTGGTACCAGAATATATTATTTGGATGGGTATACATATGCAATAATTTTAGAAAATCATAAACACAAGAAAAAGATGCTAATTTAACTTCACCTGGATTCAGTCCAAAGCCATCCCTGTTAATACTGACAGAACAAGAACCCGTGACTCGATGCCACCGTCGAACCAAAAATTTCATTCTAAAACAGATCCCAAGATAGAATTTCAGAACATGTCTATAATGTAAAGAGTACAAATATACACTTCTCACAAAAATCAAGTCATACATTTAAATATGAATACAGAACACATTCCAATATAATCACATGACTACCTAATCTGAAACTAGGCAGATGTCCCCTGGCTTCTGGTAAAAACCAACAGCAACAGAGGGACAGGGTTTCAGGGGTGAATGGGACACACAGAGAAGGCAGGCAAAAGTTGAGAGGAGAAAAGTAGATGGACAAGGAAAGGAAGAGAATGAAAAGAGAAACAAATGGAGAGTAAAGGACAGAAGAGATGGAAAGAAAATAAAAAGACCCTTAAACTGGTAATAAGATTGAGATAATGCTGGGAAAACTGGAAGAGGGGTAAGGCCATGTGATCACATGGTGGCTTCAAAAGGAGTAGGAGACCTTGTAACTTTTTCTTCATTTCTTGCTTTATTATATTAAATATATTTTCTTCACTTAAGATACTTGCAGAGCATGTAGCAAGATAGTTTGTTTGAAGAACAATTTCTAAACAGTAAATTTTCTCATGACTATTTATCAAGGTATTGGCTTATGTAAAGCTTTACCAATTTTGCAATGAAGAGGTCATAGTTCAAAAAATTAAAAAAGGATTTGCTTTAAAGGACTACAAATAAACATGACTACAGCACTAACTTCTTATAGTGTATTTATCTACACAGCTTTAGTCTTCTTTTGATAATGTGTGAAGTAAAATGATACAGTGAATATTGATTGGCAAAGCAATCTCAAATAAAAACAAGTCAAAATAATATTCTGAAAAAAAAAAAAGGAGTGGGAAAGTCACAACTTAGCTGTAGAAAGTCACTGCCTGCCTCATCCTGGCCCAAGGAGCTTTGTAGAGTGCCAGTTTTGATTTCTTAATATCAATCAGTTTTAAGGTCCAGATTTAGAAGGGTCAAAATTCAACGAACATATATGAGAACAAGAAAAAAAGCATGGTAAAGTTTTTAACAGCAACTTCTACACTGCATTCATAGAGCCTTTCCAAAGTCCCTTAATCAAAATTAATGGCTAATACCTGTGACCACCCCATGTAGCATCTTTTTGAAGTTATGGCATCTTGATATTCCCCACTAGAAAGAGTTCCTTACTAGAAAGTAGGCTGCCTTTAGGGCAGGGATCATATCCTTTTCATCAATAAATCTCCCAACACTTAACCTGTTCACCCAGTACAAAGCGATGAAGGGAAGTGAAAGGTGAGAAAAGCAGATCTGGAACCAAGAGACCACAATGCGGAGAAGCAGAGGCGGGGAGGGTCTACATCCTCCTTTAAATAACACCTGAGTTTCCAATATAGAACCAGCATGGATGAGTCACAGGAGATCTGGCTTGTTGTCCCAGCTCTATCAATAAAGGCTTTGTAACCTCAGTTCCCTGCCTCAGTTTCCTCATCTGTAAAATGAGATTCTGCACTAGGGGATCAGATGTCTTCCAGTTAAAAAATTCTGTGTCATATTTTTCAAAGAGTAAAGGATAAAACTGCTTGAAGAGTGTCAGGTATGGTCTGACAGGAGAATTTTAAAAAGCAAAATCTCTGTGAGATTCTATCTGGCTCTTGGAGAAGCCTGGTTGTCAGTTGTTAGGGCACAGAACGGGTCAGAGGGCTGCAGGGGGCCAAGTCCTCAATGCGGTCTGAATCTTGGCTTCATTTCAACAACCTACAGAATGAGTATTAGAGTTCCTACCTGGACTACATTCTTCTTGGATCTGCCAGAGAAAGACTGACGAAACCACTAGCAAAGTCCAATGCCCTAAAGGCTAATCTCTGACCTGAAATGCAGAGTTAGGTCAGGGGGCTTGCCTTGGTTGGGCCCTAAGAGAGTTATTTTAGTAATGAAGAAAATGAGTATATTGCAGTCTAAGCAGTAACTTTCAAAAACATTGTTTTCTTTTACTATCTCTTTTTTTAAATTTCACGTCGGAATTAGTTTATGTTCTTAGATTTTTTTTTTCTAAAAGGAAACCCAGACAGACTGGATGTGCCATCTCTGAGGCACTAGCTGCCTGCACTGGAAGACCCTTTTCTTGGGGTCTATACAATACAACATAAAGTGTTCCTGCCAAAAGGATGACAACATACAAAATAAGCAGTCATGTGTTCAGTGATGGCAAGTGTCTTGTGTTATGAATACAGAGTATGACAAGCAAAGAAAAAAGGGAGGAGTAAAGAGAATCCTTTCAGAGACTGTTAAATACTTTTATTCCCAAGTACTTGACCTTGAAATTGCAATGGACACTCTGACGGCAGACCGGAACCTGGTGAAGCCCTTTGGGCGGTTGGTGATCACCTCCAGATCCGTGAAGGCTGGCTGCCCCACCATCCGGGCTAGCAGAGCCAAGGTGGCATCTTCACATTCTTGGAATCCACCCAGTAACAGCAAGAGGTATTTCTTCTGATAAATGAGAGCTTTCCGAAAACTTTCTGCTCTTAGGTATTTACCATAAATTCTCTATGTTTAAAAAAGGAAAGGAGACAGACTATTGAGTTATTCAATCCATTCAAATGAATGGATTCGTTCTTTTGGAATCCCTTCATTGAACCTGACCTGGTCCCAGCCCTAGGCATCCCTCTCCACAAATCTCCTGTAACCAGCTCAAGTCCCACATTCACGACACAGACCGAATAAAGAGACCTAGAGACACAACGTGAACACCACCTAAAACTGTTCAGTCTACTCAACCTTAACGACAGCAGAAATAAGGCGAGAACAGAGAAACAGCTGTGACGTTTGTTTAGAGGAAGAGGTCTCCCACCTTTAAAGTAGCGTGTTCAGAATCAGAACTCAGATTTTGAAGTAAAGCCTCATTTCTTAGTTCAGCTTTCAGTTTGCACACTTCCGCTTCTGCCCTTTTCAAGGATTTTTGGAGAGTCAACTTTTCTCTGTTCCAGACTTCTTTTTCGGAAGCAATGATGGCTTCAATGTTGGTGCCACCACTGAATGGAAACCTGGAAGACTACAGAGACCAGAGCTTACTTACATGATTTTAAAGAACAATTCTTTGAAGAAAAGTCTGAATTAAACATGGAAGAGGTATCCCCATGGTGGATACAGAAATTTCAAGTCAAAGCCAATATCAACTGACAAAGAATAACTTTTAAGTATATGGTCTTTTTACTGAGTAAATTAGCTTTACAACCAAAAATTCTTTTGAAATTCTGACCTCAGAGAAGGTGTTCAGACTTAGCAGAGTTTTGAACTAAAAAACTGATAGACCATTTGGGTCCAAATGTTAAGCTCGTGCCTGAAATAGTGCACACTGAAAGAGTGGGGCAAAAAACCAGCCATGGCATATATACAAGTAAGGGGGTCAAAACAGAAGCTATGTGGGTGGATGTGACTGGAACATTGTCTAGCAGGGCCTTTATGCCTCATATAAGGTAATTATGGAAGCCAGCAATTCTTTTTATAGCTTAAAAAAATAAATTCCAAGAGTAATTATTAGAAATACAGATGGTGCATCTTTCACTGTAAGTCATGAACACTGATAAATATCTGGAAAGAAAAGTCAGGATTCATATTTGAACACTTCTAAGGCTTTTAATAAATGCTTCACACACTAAACTTTTTTTTTTTGTATGCTGTATGGTGGGGGTCACATCTCATTCTTTTTCCATGTGAGTATTCCGTTATTGTAGCACCACATGCTGAAATTTTGTTTTTCTGCTTGTTTGTTTGTTTTGGGAAGTACATGGGCTGGGAATCAAATCTGGGTCACCAGCATGGCAGGCAAGAATTCTGCCACTGAACTACCTTTGCACCTTCCACACTAAACTTTTCGTAACGTGTCTGTGGTTGGTCTATATATAGTAAAATATGGCTTTAGAGAAAAGAAGAACTTGGTTTGACTACTGATTACTGATTTCAGTTAGCTTTCTCATGTACAAGGCTGGGTGTGGATTAGATTGTACACGTATAAAATCTGGAGTCTTTTACATAGAAGACTCCCAATAAACAACAGCTGTTACTATTTTCATCCCTGAAAAACTTTCATAGGTCCTACTAAGTTTCACATACTTGATAGTTTTCACATTATTAGTGTTAAAAAATAAATGAGATAGGAGAAATGGTAATTTTGCACTATTTCTAATATGTGGAAAAGCTAAAAACAGACGTACGTAATCTCTATCAGCTCCTGTCTGTCGATACCACCTGATCTGTTCTTCCAGCTTCATAACCATGTTCCTTAAATCATTCTTTTCTTCGGTCAGCTGGCTGATATATCCTGTCAGCTCTGCATTTTGTCTCAGTAGTCTTTCAGTCAATGAGCCACAGGAAGTATTTGGAGACACTAAGCTGGGCTAGAGAGAGAAAAAATGGCATAAGGTCACATAAGAAATGTGAAAAACATAAAATGTGGGCAGGCACTAAGGATTTCACAAAGAAGTGATACTTGAATGAAGTCTTAATAAAATAGGAAAGAAGATAGAAGGGCATACTAAAGTGAAGGAACAGAATGTATAAAGGCACAAAGTAAAGGCACAAAGTTTTTAGGCACAAAGCAAGTGTGTTGCTCTTAGGGAACTATACCCATGTTTCACTGTGCTCTGCAGATACTGTGTTTTTTACAAATTAAAGTTTTTTTGGCAAACCTGCATCAAGCAAGCCTACTGGTGCCACAGCATGTGCTTACTTTGTGTCTTTCTGTCACATTTTGGTAATTCTCACAATATTTCAAACTTTATCATTATTATGTCTGTTATGGTGATCTTGTGATCAGTGATGTTACTATTGTAATTGTTTTGGGGCACCACGCCCCACGCCCCTATGAGATAGCAAACTTAATTGATAAATGTTTTGTATGTTCTGACTGCTCTACCCACTGGGCATTCTCCTGTCTCTTTCCCGCTCCTCTGGTCTCCCTAGCTCCTTGCACACAACACTGAAATTGGATCAATTAGTAACCCTACAATAGCTTCTTAACATGCAAGTGAAAGGAAGAGTAATACTTCCCTCACTTTAAATCAAAAGCTAGAAATGACTAAGCTTAGTGAGGAAGGCATGTCAAAAGCTGAGATAGGCTGAAAGCTAGGACTCTGGTGCCAAACCCTCAGCCAAGTTGGGAATGCAGAGGAAAATTTCTTGAAGGAAATGAAAAGTGCTACGAGAGAGAAGATGTGAATGATAAGAATACCAAATAGACTTCTTGCTGATATGGGGAAAGTTTTAGTGGCTGGATAGAATACCAAACCAGCACATCATTCCCTTAAGCCAAAGCCTGATAATCCAGACCAGATAATCCTAACTCTCTTCAATTCTGCGAAGGCTGAGAGAGATAAGGAAGCTGCAGGAAAAAAGTCTGAAGCTAGTAGAGGTTGGTTCATGAGGTTTAAGGAAAGAAGTCACCTCCACAGTATAAAAGTGCAAGGTGAAGCAGCAAATGCTAATGCAGAAGTAAAAGCTGCAGCAAGTTATCCAGACATCTAGCCGAGATCATTAATGAAAGGAAACAATAGGTTTTTCAAGGTAAATGAAACAGCCTATTGGAAGAAGATGCCATTTAGAAATTTTTTTCTTTTTAATTTTTTATTAATTAAAAAAAATTACAAGAAACACAAACACTCCCAACACATGCACTCAACAATTCAGAAATTTTATAGGTAGAGGGGAGATATCAATGTCAGGCTTCAAATCTTCAAAGGACAGGCTGAATTATCTTGTTAGGGGCTAATGTAATTTTAAGTTGAAAAGAGTGCTCACTTACCATTCTGAAAATCCTAGGGCTCCTAGAAATTATGCTAAATATACTCTGCCAGGGCTCTATAAATGGATAAACAGCCTGGATGACAGTACATCTGTTTACATCAGGGTTTACCAAATATTTATAGCCCACTGTAGAGACCTACTGCTCACAAAAATAAAATTTCCTTTAGAATACTACTGCACAATGACAATGTACAAGGTTACCCAAGAGCTCTGAAGGAGAAGTACAAGATTAATGTTGTTTTCATGCTTTCTAACACAACATCCATTTTGCAGCCCATGGATCAAGGAGACCGTTAGACTTTCAAGTCTCATTATTAAGAAATACATTTCATAAAGTTGTAACTGCCATAGATCATGATTCCTCTGAGGACCTGGGAAAAAGTCAATTGGAAACCTTTTGAAAAGGATTTGCCATTCTACATGCCATTAAGGACACTTGTGATTCAAGGAAGGAATTCAAAATAGCAACAATAACAGGAGTTTGGAAGAAATTGATTCCAACCTTCATGGATAACTGACTGAGAGGCTCAAGACTTCACTGGAGGAAGTAATTGGAGATGTGACAGAAATAGCAAGAGAAATAGAATTAGAAGTAGAGCCTGCAGATGTGACTGAATTGCTACAATCTCATAATAAAACTTGAATAGATGAGAGTTGCTTCCTATGGATAAACAAAGAAAGTAGTTTTTTGAGATGGCATCTATTGCTGTGAAGATGCTGTGAACACTTTTGAAATGACAACAAAGGATTTAGAATACTGTATCAACCTAGTTGATAAAGCAGGGGCAGGATTTGAGAGGACTGACTTCAATTTTGAGAGAAGATCTATGGTGGGTAAATGCTATAAAATAACATTGTGTGCTACAGAGAAATCTTTTATGAAAGGAAGAGTCAATCAATGAGGCAAACCTCACTGCTGTCTTATTTTAAGAAACTGCCACAGCTACCCCAACAACCTTCAGCAACTACTCCCTTGATCAGTCAGTAGCCAACAACATGAGGCAAGACCCTATACCAGCAGGAAGATTATGACCTGCTGAAGGCTCAGATGATGGTTAGCATTTTTTAGCAATGAAGTATCTTTAAATTAAGTGTGTACATTGATTTTTACATAATGCTACTGCACACTTAACAGATTATAGTATAGTGCAAACATTACTTTAAAATGTCCTGGGAAACCAAAATATTTCTGTGACTTGCTTTATTGCAATATTCACTTTATTGCAGTGGTCTGAAACCAATCCCACAATATCTTCAAGATATCCCTGTATAAGTTGCTTGGTGAAACTGTCTTCATTCTATGGATAATAGACCTAAATACACGCAATGGAGAGCCATGCAGGGTATTAGGCAGAAGGCTGAAAACAAAATTTTTATGTTATACAGATTACTTTCGTAGTAGTGTGAAAAGTAGAGTGAATTAGAAAAGACAGATCCTGGTGTCACACAGATATTTAGAGATATTTCGGGTAGTTGTTGCAAAAGACTATGTGAGAAATGTAGAAAGCCTGAATGAAGGCAATGACTAAGGGATAGAGAGTAAATGGCAGATGCTATAGATATTTAGGAGGCAGAAGGCATAGGATTTAAGTGACTGGAGGTTCAAGTAAGGGTAAAGGAGGAAGGTCTATGACAACTTCCAGCTTTCTAAACTGGGAGATACCATGACCACTATCAGGGCTAAGGGTAGAAATGTAGGTGTGGGACATAAAGAAGAAAGGGAAGATGATGTTCAGTTTGGAATGTGCCTGTGAGGTCCCTAAGGGGTCTCTATAGGGCACATGTTCCCAGGGCAAGATGCCTAGTAACTGACTGAAAATATAAGCCTGGACCTCAGGAGAAAGTCTAGACTAGAACCTCAAGTACACTAGAAAGTAAGCTCGGTAGGGATGAAATTTTTGTCAATTTTACTCACTATATCTCTAGAATCTAGTACAGTACCTGACACATAGTAGACGCTCAAGATATTTACTTGTTCAATAAATAAGTCTAGTGGGAACTCAGCCTATGGGGGGGTGGTTGAGTTTTCACGGTTAGAGTTAGAGGAAAAGATGAACATTGGAAGGGAAAGAGAAATCTATGAAAGTGATTGAGGAAAGTTAAGTGGAAGGAATGAGAGAAATCTGACACAGAAAGGAGAGAGCTTTAAGAAGATGGAAGAGGTCAAAAGTGTTAAGTGCTTCAGAAAAGTCAAGAAAGGCAGGGACTGGAAAGATCCACCAGATTAGTCAATTGTGAAGACAGTCGTAGCATTTCTGAGGATAGTTCTGTGAGAGTAGCAATCTCACTGCAGCAGGAGTGGATGAGAGGTAAGGGCACACCAGCAATGGGTATAAACTATTTTCAAGACGCTTGGTCTTTTTTTAAAAAATTTTTATTAATTAAAAAAAAAATTACAAGATGCTTGGTCTTTTAATACAATAGAAAGTGAATGTAATTATTATTATTTATCCCCAAGCCCCCTCTATTGGGGGAAGGAAAACATTAATATTGATATTTAAATGCTGCGAGTTTTACATGATCCATAGAGATTCTGTTAAATCTTTGCTCTCAATATTGTGCAAAGAGCTTAAAAAAGTCTTACCTCTTATTGGGACATATAAAAAACTGGGACATAGATGTAAGTTTTATAACAATGTTAAATTTCTTGAACTTTAAACTACATAAGTGAGTAGCCTTGTTCTTAGGGAATGTGTATGGAATCTTTAACTGTTAAAAGAGCATAATGCATACAACTTTCTCTCCAATGTTTAGAAAACAGATAGATGGAAGAGCATATGTGACAAAATGTGAAAATTGGTGGCTCTCTGTATCTAGGGATGGGGTATGTTGGAGTTCTGTGTATAGGTTTTGTATTATTTTTGCAGCTCTCCTGTAACTTTGAAATTATGTTAAAAAGTTAAAGGAAAAAAAAAAGTTTTACCTCTTCACCTGGCTGGCCAGTTAATTTCTGCAGTTGTAAGATTATTCCATCAATATTTTCCTGAACCCAAATGAAATCTTCATCATCTGCTGGTTCAAACTGTAGTCTTAGAGAAAAAGACAAAGTCAAACTACATTTTCTCAATTTGGAGTGTTTACCAGCACAAACACTACAGATCAGGCCACATGCTGCAATCACCTACCATTTTTTCCCTTATATTAAAGGTTCTCTTTCCCTGGGTGAAGGTATTAAGATATTTGGTTTCAGGTGTATGACTTTTGCTAAAGAATATCGCCTCCCAATGTAAACATGCATTCATTTGAAATATTCAAGTTTTCACTTGGCTAACTATTAGCAAGGGACAGTAATGGATTCTGTCCAGCCTAAAAATGCCATTTCCAAAGGTCAGGAAGAAACATCCAACCTGTTAGAAGCTTTCTGAGCTAGATGCTGTAGTTTTGAAGCCATGCACTGAAGCCTTTGTCTGATCATTTCTAATTCAGGACTATAGCCAGTTCTTCCACCAGTCATTTCAATCAGTTTAGGATAGCTTGATTCCTTTGTCTCTCCTTCAATTTTCTGCTGAAGAACCCAATTTCTAGTTCTATCACTGGTTAAACTCCATGTGGTTGGCTGGTAATTTTGAGCAGAAAAAGAAATGACAGGTATTATAAATGAACAGTATATTACACGTTCTTTCTTAAAAACACACCATTTATTTTCCAAATAAACTTCAACAGATTTCCTTTTTTGCAGGGGGATTTGGTCATAACTTTCTAACTCACTGAATTCAATAGCAACATTTTATGATCAAAGGGCTACAATTTTCTTTCACAAAATATAAAAAGAAACAAAGTATCACTATACCTCATTAAGATTCTGATAAAGAATTCTACTTTCTCGTTTTTCTTCTCTTTCCAGTTCTTGCTTCTGGAATTCCTGCATAATTCCTTGCAGTCGTTTTCCTTCAAGGTCCAACTTATAAACTTGCTGTCTTTTCTCTTCAAGCTGGCGCTGAAGATCTTCCACTTTAGACTGGAGCTCATGCATTTTTTTCTGTCCCTCTGTGTTGGCCTCTTGTTCCGTCTGCAAAGTCTTCCTATGAACCTGCCTATCTTTTTCCATTTGCTGTCTTGTTTGCAAAGAATCCAGTTTATATTTTTCAGTCTCATTTAACAATTCTACTATGCGACTGTGTTTTTCCTCTAGCTCTTTTTGTAGCTCTTTAAGTAGGTCCTCAGAGGGTAAACATGGCCGAGGCTGCCCACTATCATCACTGTTCTGCAGCTGTGCATGTAATTCCCGCTCCCTATCCAAAGTACTTCTCATTTCCTGGATTCGAACTTTCTCAGACTCAAGAAGTACTTGAAGTTCTAAGTTGCGATCTCGCTCTTCTGATAACTGGGCATCATAAAGCACTCTCTGTGATTCTATTTTTTGCTGTGAATCACTTAGTAGTTGTTTTTGTTGTTCCAAAAGTAGATTTAGCTGTACATTCCTTTGTTTCTGACCCTCAAGTGAGAATTTTAGATCCTTACAGGAAAAAATAAAATTTAGAATTTGTTAATATTATTAAAAATATTTTATAAGTATAGAACATATAGAGCCATGCCTTTATTAAGTTAGTAATATTTGGTAACAGAAGACAGAACTGATTATCCAGTTTACTAGCTTAAATTTCACTGCTTATAGCACTGAAAATGCAGACAGCCAAAGTACTAATTTTCATCAAAGAACATATACAAAAGATAAGTGAGATAAATAACACTTTCTCCCCAAACACAATTTCTCTGGCTAAGAAACAGGAAGCAGATGGTATCCTTCCCTAAGAATAACAACCTTTAAAAACGCAAATGTCTGTGATATGACACAAATTCCTGAAAAATCTTGCATGCTAAAAACAATAGAGCTTACGGGGAACGCAGTTAGGAGAAATTACTGAAAACCTATGTAAATTTGAAGTAATCAAAACCAAAAATTAGTACCTGGGGAGAAAACATGTCCTTGCCAGGTAGATAACTCAAGAATGAACCTTGAAGACATCATGGTGAGTGAAATAAGTGAGATACAAAAGGACAAATATTGTATGATCTCACTGATATGAAATAATTAAAATAAGCAGATTTATAGTGTCAGAATCTACAATATAGGTTACCAAGGGATGGGGTGGGAATAGGAAATAGAGAATTAAGACTTAAAATGGGAGTTCCTATTTGGAACGATAGAAATGCTTTCGTGGTGGAAAGTGGTGATGGTAGCACAACATTCTGAATGCAGTTAACAGCACTGAAATATATATCTGAATGAGGTTAAAAGGGGAAATGTTACATTGTATATATGGTACTAAAGTAAAATTTTAAAAAATCATGGAAAGGCACAGCACAAACACTGAACCCTAAGTTAAACCATGGACTATAGTTAATAGAACAATTATCAAAATCTGCTTTCATCAGTTCTAACCAATGTACCACACCAATATAAGGTGCTAATAATAGGGCAGTAAATGGGAATCCTGTATTTTTATGCATGACTGTTCTGTAAACCCACAAATGAATACCAGGGAGAAAACATGAAGTTGCCAGGTAGATAGCTCTATACCTGGAGGCTACAGCAGTGAATATTTAAAAAAAATAAAAAATCAAAATAATTGGGCAGAATTGCTGGGAACATAAATTTTTTTTTAGAATAGAGTTAGTATGTACTAGGATGATAAGGATGGAAGTAGAGCTCTGACCCAGTAGTGCTCCCACTAAAATGAAAATGGTTCATAGAGCAACCTGCCTGGAGCTGAGAGCCATGACAGGCTGGGAAAGTTTCAGAGTATAGGGACTTATTTTAAATATTCTTAAAATATAGTAGCAATGGCTCGTTGCCAGAAAAGGTCATGATGAAGGTGGAGCCGGATAATTCCGTTCCTACTGTGCCTACTCCCTTTGCCTAGGAAAAAACAATTACATGGGCCAACACTACTTCTGCATTAAACAGACAGGATGTTGCTATTTACCAATTTCCATCACCGAAATACATGTCGTAGCAGAATATTCTTTGTGCATTCTTGGATGTAGCAAAACAAAAACAAAATCATCACAATTAGCATTTCCTCACAATACAGCTTAGATAACAGAACTCAACACATGGCCAACAGACTCTGGTTTGGATTTGCCAGTGACATTCAATGACAAAGAAAACAAATACCTCAAGTTCTTCTTTATCCCGTCCTTCACTGCGTCCCAATTTGGCTTTCTCTTTCTCTAAAGCCCACTGAAGCTCTCTTGATTTTTTCTGTTCACTTGCTAATGTATCATTAAGCAAATGTACTTCATCCGTTTTTTCTTTAACTTCCAACCTAAATCAGAGACAAATGCATTTTCATGAAAATATTTTGACCAAATATATACTAAGAGAAAAAAACAGTTTCTACTGAAAAGCTGTCTACTAGACTGAAGTATTTTATAAAATAGCTAAAGGTAAAATACAAATCATGTGAAGATGAAAGATTTTTGGCCAAGGTTCATTTCAAATGAACTATTTCTAATAGTAAAACTATTAGTTATCATTCACCAACACAAGCAATATGTAAATAATTTATTGTATTTAAAATTTGCCCTTGTCTTTTACTGAACACAGAAATCACCACAGTGTGTTTGTGGCATGCAACCACTGCTCAAAATAAAGAATGACTGTACAGGGAAGGTGTTTTTGGCAAGCAGAGTATTTCAGTATTTATGTCATCAAAATGCTTATGAAAAGCATCATCTCTTTAAGCATTTTGCATATTTTAGCTAAATGAACTATAAATCCCATTGAAATGATAAAAGTTACTTCAAATTACTTAGTGGTTAAAATAAAGGTAAAATTATATAATTTATACAACAAGAAGTCTCAAGTAGAATTGAACCCACTACATGAGAATTCCTAATTATGAGTTTAGAATCTAGAAAAAGTATTAGGGCATGATCTAGACCAATCTCTTGTAAATATACTGGGTCTCTTTTTCTTCTGATAGTACATTAAGTAATGTTTCCTCTCCATTGTAGTTTTTCCTATAAAAAATATAGTTTCATGCTATTTAAACATGAATAATGCTATACTTTTGGTAATACTTGCAACATTATGACAAAATACTCTTAATTCCTCCACTGATACAGATTTATAATAAGAAAGCATGGCACACCTGAATGCCTCTAATTCCTTTAGGTGCTTATGCTGTGCCTTGAGTGTTGTTTCAAGTTCCAGTTTTGTTTGTGCAAGTTCACTCTTCAGTTCAGCAATCACCATTTTCTCAGAACTCAGCTGTTCCTGCAGTTCTGTTGCTTTGTCTTTCATACTGCTGAGCTCCACTTGCATCTCCAGCATTTGAGTCTGCTTCTGCTGAATATTATACTCCAGGAATTCTAAATGGAACATTATTAATATTTAAAATGTGATCTAGTAATTCATATTTGGTTTATAAATACTTCATTGATAAGAACTGATTTGAAGTTAAGCATGAGACTGCCACAAAGCAAATGTGAAAAGATTACAGTCCCAAAAGCTAGTACTATAATCTAAATACATCTTACCTCATAACAGTACTAATGGCAAAGATTTTAGAACTATAAATATACTCATAAAGATGATAAACATGTTCACTACTGATTAATGGATACAAGGCTTGAAATAGAAAACAAGCCTTTAAATGGTCACACAATGATATAAATAGGAATTAATATTTGTTCACTCGGAATTTCAACAGCTCACACTAAAAATTCCAATGTATTTTGATAGTCGCACAAAGTACTTACAGGATATATTAAAGATATATATCCATATAACTATAACTACAATGATCAGCAATGCTTGCTTAATTTGTTCAGCCCCCGTAACAGTAGTCTTTAGGAACTTTATTATAACTCTGTCTCCTAGAAGTAGGAAGTCCAAACCCCAGCTTGGATCGTGGTTTTTTTTTTTAAAAACCAACCAAACTCTTGCTACAAGTCAGTTACAATAAATACAAATGAAAACTTAAATCCGTAAGAAAATTATATGAGAAAAGCAGGTTAGAAAATATGCACCAGGATGCCATTTTTGTGAAAAACAACTCCTATGCACATGTATATTATAAAGGCATGGAGACGGACATAGCTGCTACAGTGCTAATAGTTATCTCAGGATTGTAAAATGAGGATGAGTTTGTTAATTTTTGTTTTAAAGACTATTTCTTAGAAACTAAGATTTTACATATATAAATATGAATCTATGTGCTATTAATTAAGCTTCCAATGGGGTTCTATTTAACTTCAATAAAAAATACCAATCATCCTTAAAAAACAATCTTTAATTAAGCCTATGTCTAACTATAAGGGACTTGTTTGTTATCTCATTATACCAGCTTTTCCTAACATGATTCTAATCTGCTTCAGTTTTTCAAAGATAAATATGAAATTACATTTGCAACCTTCAAAATTTGCAGAAGTTTAGTTGTTGCTACCTTAGAGAAAATTGAAGACAGATATACTATCTACTAGGCAGGATGTAAACTAGATTTCATTTTAATCTCTAATGATTTCCACCTGCAGTTCAATTTAAATGAACAGGCATCCTTATCAAAAAGAAGAAAAAGATAGGGAGGAGAAAGGTTAAAATATATCGGGCAGATGGACATACTAGTGGTCAATGAAAGGGAGGGTAAGTGGAACGGTATGTATGAGTTTTTTCTTTTTATTTCTTTTTCTGGAGAAATACAAATGTTATAAAAAATGATCATGGTGATGAATACACAACTGTGTGATGATATTGTGATCCACTGCTAATACACCATGTATGGAATGTTTGTGTTTTAAGATTTATCAAAAAAAAAAAAGATAGAAAAAGACCTGAATAAGCACTTTACAAAAGCAGCTATCCAACTATCCAATAATCATATGAAAAATGATTAAGCCATTTCAGTAATTTAGGAAATGTAAATTAAAACCACAATAAGAATTCACTGCACACCTACCAGACAAAGCTGTGAAACAACATGAGTATACAAACGGCAACAACCTCTTTGGAATAGTTTGCTATTATCTAATAAATCTGAAGATAGGTATCCAATGAAGCAGCAGTTCTATTCCTAGGTATATACCCAAAAATTCAAGCACATACGTATCAGAAACACTGCATAACAGTGTCCAGAATTTCAATGTAATAGCTAAAAAGGAGAAATAACCCAAATGTTCAACCACGGAATGTGTACATAAATTGTTGACTATCTGTACAGGGAATTCTATACAGTAACAAAAATGATTGAACAGAAAAATGCTGTCACTTGAGTCAATATTATAAAGAAAGGTGAAAGAAACAAGGCACAATATATACAGTTTGATAAAGTTCAAAATGGGGAGAAAATTTAGGTACTAAAACTAAAGAAAATTCAGGATAATGGTTAACTCTAGGTTATCAGAGAGTGTGTTTGGGAAACGGGCTTCTGGGATACTGGCAATATTCTACTTCTTCATGTGGTTAATGTTTTCACAGATACTTTTAAAATAACTTGTCATACCATTTATTTATGCTTTGCATTTTTTTCTATGTATTACAGTTGACAACAAAAATTCAAAACAAAGAAAGCTAATGTATTTAATGGATTTAAAGGGATGAAGACATCTGAATGTCATTTAGAAATAAATATAGCTGTTTATAACAAATTAGATAATCCTTTAACTCCTATAGTAATTAATATAGATTATCTCAATAATCGATATTTGAGAACGAGAAGAAAATGTGACTAAGGAAATGTGCTTTGAATAATAATACTAATGAGGGAAACAAAGTGAAAAGATTTTCACCTATTTGTGTAGCCAGATGAGCCTGTTACTCAACATACCTTGGCTTGGTGGATCACTCTCTTGTTCTCGTTTCAAAGTCATTTTCCTATCATTCATTTGTGTATGCAGTGCTTCAATTTCAGATAACAAACTCCTTCTATCTGCTTTCTGTAGGTATTCCATAGCCAATCGATATTCAATACCCTGTAACAAAGCAAAGCAAAAAATCAAGTAAAGGGAAAATGGTAAGCATAAAATTAACAAACAGGAAGACTGAAGAATGAATGGAAAATATATGCTAAAGTTTTAGAATATTACTTTGCTCTTTCTGCTCGTTAGGAAATCTTACACTTTTCAGTCATTAATTTTTACATTTATTTAAAAAAACTTCAAGCATACAATAGGACACAAAGAATAATAAACACCCAGACACTTAGCCTAAGAAATAGCACTTATACAGCTAAAGACCCCTGAGTATACCTCCCTGAACTCAATCTTTCTGCACCCTTGCCCAAGAGATAGTCAAATTCTAACTGTGATGTTTGTTACTTTCATGTACTCTTTGTACTCACACATATACCTAAGCAATATACAATATTATTTTTCATGTTTAAAATTTTAATAGCTCATATTTTATTTATTCTTGTGTAATTTGTTTTCTTCATTGAACATGTTGGTGAACCATCCAGGTTAATCCATGAAACTCTATTTCATTCATTTTCACTGCTATATAGTATTCCAATGTATGAATATAATACACTTTACCTAAGCATCTTTTCATGTTGTTGTGTACTTTTCATTGCCTTCCATGAACACATAAACATAGTTACCTGTTTTTTTCACTGATTGTTTTTTTCTCTCTGGATAACAGTCTGTAATTTTCCTTTCTTGCAATATGTTTAACTGGTTTTGTATCTGGGCAATATTGTCCTCACAGAATAAATTGTGAAGACTCCCTCCTCTTTATTGACTTATTTGAAGAGCCTGTGAAGGACTGGTATTAATCTTTAACGTTAGACAGAATTCATCAGTGAAGCCTTCTAGTACTGAATGAGCTTTTTTTTTTTTTTATGGGAAGTTTAAAAGTGACTAATCTATTTCTTACAGGTTCTTCAAGTTTTCTATTTCTTCTTGAGTCAGTTTTGGTAGTTTGTGTGTTTCTAGGAACTTGTCCATTTAATGCCATCATAAACAATAATTTTTAAAATTACATTTTGTTTGTTGTTGAGAAAAGATTTTGATCTCATATCCAGTAACATCGCCAAATTTTCTTATTAATTCTAAAAATCTATGTGTATAGAGTCTTTGGGATTTTCTATATAAATGAATGAGAAATCTGCCCCACTCTCCTGATCCTTTCCAACCTTTATATATTTTATTTCTTTTTCTTGTATTGCTGTGCTAGATGACATCTCCAGAACAAGGTTGAACAGACACTGAACCCATTCTAAAGGAATGCTTGTAATTAACTCTCACATATGATGTTTGCTGTATGTTTTTGCTAGATATATCCTTTATTTCGTTAAAAAATTCCCTTTTTATTTCTAGTTTGCTAAGAGTCTTTATTTTAAGGTAATATAAAATATGAAATTTTGTTAGCTACTTTTGCTGAATCTCTTCACATGATCATTTTCTCCCTAATTTGTAAAATTTAACAAATTACATGAATAATTTTTAATGTTATCATAACTCCTGTATCCCTGAGATAAGTTTAATGTGACTGTGTCTTTAAAAAGTACACATTGATGGATTTTGTTTATTGATTTTGTTTAGGGTTTTTCCAACTATTTTCATGAATAAAATAGATGCTTTTTTTTTCTTTCTTGTACTGTCTTTGTCTGATTTTGGGAACAGGGTGTTATGAGTTGAATAGCATCCCACCAAAAGATTTGTGGGGATCAAGTCCTATCCCTCTGGGCCACGAATGTGAGCTTATTTGAAAATGGGGTCTTTGAAGATATGATTAGTTAAGATGAGGCCAAATAGGATTAGGGGGGTCCTAATCTGATATGACTAGTTGTCCAAGAAGAGGAATTTGGACACACACACAGGCTGGGAGATCATGTAAAGAAGATGAGGTGGAGACTGGAATGATGCAGCCACAAGCCAGGGAACACCAAGAACTGTTGACTGGCACCAGAAGCCAGCAGAGGGTTAGGGATAGAATCTTCCTTACAGGTTTCAGGTGGAACATGGTCCTATCGAGATACCTAGATTTCAGACCTCTCGCCTCCAGAACTGAGGCAACAAATTTCTGTTGTTTTTAGCCACTATGTTTTGGTAACTTGTTATGGCAGCCCTAGGAAACTAAGATACAGGGTTAAACTAGCTTCATAACAAAAAGATAGGACATGACCCCAATAGACCTCTATCCCCAACAATTAGGAGTGTATGTATAAACTCGACTTAGCTTTTTCTAGACTATTTGATAGAATTCACCAAAAAACCTTGGGTCTATCTATTCTAATTCTCGTGGGAAGATTTTTTTTTTTTAAACTGATTCCTAACTTCATATTTTCACATAATTTCAGACTTACAGAAAAGCTGCAAAAAAAATAGAGCAAGGACTTCCCTGTAGGCTAACCATATTTGCTGTATCATTCTCTCACCACATACACTCCCGTAGTTATTTTTGTTTTTTGAAATGTGTGAGGATAAGTTGCAGAAAGATGCTCCTTTTCTCCCTAATACTGCAGTGTATATTTCCTTAAAACAAGAACATTCTTTTAAAGAATTACAGAATAATTACCAAAAGTGGAAATGAACATTACTACAATATGATTTTAATTAAATTTATAGACTTAATTTAAATTCTGCCATACGTCCTTTATAGCAAAAGGGGAAAAAAGTGATATTTGAAGTCTTTCTTAGTTTTCTGTGACTTTTTGAAGAGTATAGGCCAGTTATTTTGTAGTATATCTCAATTTTGTTAAACTATTGCTTTGAAATAATTTAAGGCAGTATAATTTTGAAATAATTTAAGACCCAAGGAGTTGCAAAAATTGTACAAAAGTCTCATGCACCCTTTACCCAGCTTTCTCCAATGGTATCTCATATAATCATAGTACGTTTTCAAAAAATCAACGTTTGTACAATTCTATTTAAACAACAGGCCATACATACACTTATTCCTTGTTCTTGGCATACAGACCATGTATAGTTCACGTAACCACAACCACAATCAGAATACAGAACTATTTTATCACCATAAAGAAACTCCTTTGTGCTTCTTTGTAGTGACACTTTCTCTCCAATGCTAAGCCCTGATCTGTTCTCCATCACTATAATTTTGTCATTTCAAGAATATATGTAAACAAAACAAAACAAAGAATGTATATAACACTTGTAACATATAGTTGTTGAGTGTATCAATATTTCGCTCCTTTTTAATTACTAAATAGTATTTCATTGTATGGATATATCACAGTTACATTCACCTGTTGAAAGACATTTGGGCTGTTTTCCAGTTTGGGGCTGTTACCAATCAAACAGCTATGAACATTCATTGTATAGGTTTTTTTTTTTTTTTTTTTTTTGGCACGGGCAGGTATCAGGAATCAAACCTGGGTCTCTGGTATGGCAGGCGAGAACTCTGCCACTGCGCCACCACTGCCCGCCCTGTATAGGTTTTTATGTAGACACAAGTTTTCATTTCTGTCTAATTAAATGCCTATGCATGATATTGCTAAGTCATTATCTTTAACTTTTAAGGAACTGACAGATCATTTTCCAGAGTTGTTCTACCATTTTACATTCCTATCAGCAACGCATAAAAGATGCAGTTTCTCTGTATCCTTGCTAGCACTGTGTGTTATTATTTTTCATTTTGTCCATTCTGTTAGGTGTATAGTAGCCTCGTTTTATTTCAGTCTGATATTTCCCCATGATTAGATTTGGGTTATGCATTTTTAACCAAAGCACCACAAAAGTGATGTTATATCTTTCTCAGTACATCATATCAGGATATGATGTCTCTTTGTTCCATGATTGGTGATTTGAACTCTGATCATTTGATTAAGGTGGTGTGCACAAGGATTCTCCACTATAAAGTTACTGTTTGCCCCTTTGTAAGACAATTTACTTTGAGACTATGTAAACATATTTTTCTCATCAAACATTTTTATTCTAGTTTTAGTATCCATTGCTGATTATTGCCTGAATTGATTATAGTGTTTAATATATGGTGATTTTATAATTTCTTCATTATTTCTACATCTACTAGTTGGTATTCGACTGTAAAGAAGAGTTTTTTCCTACCTTATTACTTAATTGTTTTAGAATGAAATTATGACATCTTATTTTACTCTCTGGTTTACAATTTATCAATATCATTACATAGTTTGATGCCTAAAGTGTCCTGAATTTGGTAACCCTTCAAATTGGCTCTGTGGTCTTTTGACATGCCCCCTTCATTCTTTGAGCCATTTCTTACTTCCCAGCAAAACAAGATATTCCAGGCTCATCTTGCATTTACCTGCTTCAGCCCTGAAACCACCCATTTCTCCAAGGAGCTCTGGTCCTTTTCAAGGGAAAATGCACTTAACAACCAAGATCTGAGCATTAAGTATTGTAGTTAAAAATCTACCGTTTGAGGCAGTTGCGCCAGTGGCTCAGCAGGCAGAATTCTCGTCTGCCGTGCCAGAGACCTGGGTTCAATTCCCAGTGCCTGCCCATGAAAAAAAAAAAAATCTATCGTTTTGATTCCTTTACTAGTTACAGATTTTTCAGGTTTTCCATTTCTTCCTGAATAAGTTTTAACAAGTGATATTTTTCTACAAAATCCATCCATTTCACTGAGTTTGCAAATTTATTGACATAAAATTATTCATATAATGATTTTTAAATCACAGCTGTATTTTTAGTTAACAGCTGTATTTTTAGTTATGATCACTCTTATATTTTTAAAAATGTGTTTTCTCTTTTTTCTTAAGCAATCCATCCATTAATACTTCCATTTTATTAGGCTTTTCAAAGAATCAACTAATAACTGTTTGATCCTCTTTATTGTACCAGTGTAAGTATTTCATTGATTTCTTCTTTTTTCTTTATTATTTTATTCCTTTAACTTTCTTTGGATTTATTCTGCCTTTTTTTTTCTAACTTCCTAAGTTGTATGATTCAGTTTCTGAATTTTCTAGCAAAAGGCAAAACATTTAAGGAAATAACTTTTCTCCTAAAAAATTAGTGATTTGTTAAAATTTTGACTTTTATGCTTACCTTAAAACTCTAAAATTAACCAATAATTCATTTTCTTTAAGATATTAAAAAGTATTCTTTAAAACAAAATTTCATTTTGATACCTGTTCTTGTATTCTCTGCTCCAAAGAGTTTAATAATCCATCTGCTTCTCTAGTACCTAGAGCTGTAAGCTCAGTTTGAAATGCAGCTAGTAAAACACTGTGTTCCTTTAAGAAAACTTGCTGGAGGGCAAGCAGAAGTTCACCTCGCCAGTCTGAGAAGCTCTCTTGAGATTGAGAACTATCATAAATCTAGCAAAGTACAAAAAAAAAGTTAGTTCACAAATAAGCATGTTTGTCAAATGTTCTAAATGATATTACTCTACTCAACCAAAATAAACATTAAGAGCCTAGGTGCATATGAATTTATTCTCATGTGCGTTATTTGGGGCATTTAAACAAAATATAGTAACCATCTGAAATCATGTCATAAGTGATAATTATTTGTAAAGTGACTTACTATTGATAAAAAATAATATAAAATTATTTAAATGGATAATATTTGACTACCTCAGCTTCTCTTTGCACTTGCATTTTGATAATTAAATCCTTAAGAGATGAGATTGTATTGAGATAAGCTCTTCTTTCTTCTAGCCAAGATTCTGAAACTTGCTGAACAGAATGGTCCTCTCCACCATTATAGGGAGACTCGGTGAGAGAGAGCACCTGCATGCCCTCATTATGGACAGCTCTTAGTAATCCCTAAAAACCAAAACCCAAAAGCCAGAATTACGATTTCTTCAAGGACTACAAAATTAGACAAGAAATAAATTTTAAGAAAGGTATCTTTCTTGCTCAGCTTTCATCTCTAAGTTCCTTCTATTTATCTAATGTAATCTAATGATTTAATGATTCGTCACTGGTTTGACAAAAAGAAACATTTGAGATAACTTACATTCCTTAAGAATATTTAAACAATTTTAGCAAATCAGGAACACAGATTATTAAAAAAATTTCATAGAAATAATCATCAAACTACTGTACTTTATTATCTGTAAAATATGGAAATCAAACTAGATAGATCCCCAAGGTTTCTTCTGGTTATAAAATTCTTTCTTCAGAGAGAATCCTTCTATATAACTGCTAATATTCTGTTATGTTCAATATGAAAATGCTAAGTTTACTAAAATATGTCAGTCTTACAGTACCTTTATTTTCTTTGGAAATGAATCTGTTGAACTTTCACCTTCTTCTCCTCGGCCTTCTGATGCTATATCAAATACGTGACTTTGTGTAAGATAAATTCCCTGACCCCAGTCTGATCCAGAATCTAGAATAAAGAAAAGAACTATTTAGTATATAAATATACATATAAATGATTTTGAAGCAAATACTATAAAAATTCCATAAATTTATATAACTTACCACTGGAACATATTTCTCTAGTTTGGTAAGAGTCAGAATGAGTTAATTCAGGAATTGAGGATCCCTAATGATTAGAAAAAACAAATAAAACAACATTTTTGTCTTAAAAAATGTGGTCCAATGAATATTTTGTTCCTTTTTAGTGCTAATCAATCAAATCCGTCACACCTCTCACAATAAATGAAATTATTCTTGGTTTGCAACAAGTCTCATTTTTGTTCATGGAACATTACCACAAGAAGAAGAAATATTCAGAGTTAAGGAATGGTAACATCAGGTTTAAAATCTGCACAGGAACTTTGTGCAAAGTTATCATATAGCTCTCTAGAATGAAAGAGTTATAGTTGTAATTGTAAGTAAGAGACTGTTTCCCAATTCCTTTTTCTCTTAAAAACAAAGAATGTTGAAAAATAAAATCATAGAATATTGAAAAAAATACAAATGGTGAAAACCAAGTACCTCTTTAGTTCTCAGACACTGTATTACTGCCTTCAAGGTACTACATTCCTCTGTCAGTAACTGAATAGCAACATAATGTTCTCTCTTTAAAGTTTCAGTTTCTGAAATATGTCTGGATTCCATATCTAAAATTTCAGCAGCATGTAGTTCTTGCATCTGCTCAATTTTTTCAGTAAATTGGCTGACTATTTCATTGACTTCTTCTGATAAACATTCACTATGTAAATCAATTTGGATTCCTGCATTTCTAACAAGAATCTGTGGCGTCTGATTGCTGCTATTGATCTTCAGAGTCCCATCTGTTTTGGATGCAGGGCTTTTAACCACGTTAAAAGGAAGTGGCTCTAATTTGCAGACCTTTCTGTTTTCTTGTACCTCAGTCTTATCTTCTTTTTCTAAGAAGTAGGATAATTTCTCTTTGGCTTCTGTGAGTTGATCCCTAACTTGGCTTAAATCTTTCTGAAGAAATGCCATATTTGTTTCTTTTTCCTAAAACACAATGAAGAATAGTAGAGCATTTAAACATTTTCCATATCAAATGTGAATTTGAGGGTAGGGGAGCATAATCCATTTTAATTTTCCTTAGAAAAATAGGAACAACATTTTTGAAATACTCCTGGTTTCCATATATACATGCATGTGCATACACACACGTTTTCATATATATAGTATGGTTACAAATTAGCTATATAAATGAAGTCATTTTCCAGCCTCAACTTTTGGTTTTATGGGATATAATATCCTCTTTTGTTCCAACCTGTCTCCTCCTTTATTAACGGAGATTGAAAGCATCCTTCTAATAAAGATTCCCAGAAAAGCTAAGCAAGAGGATGCTGGTAAAGATATTTATAATACTTGAAACTGCATCCAATCCGCAAATGATTTTATTTTTTTACAGCTGTTAAATTATAGATCTGGGTTTGTTCTTATAGAAGAGAATGAACTTTGACATTAAGATAGGTAGAAATAAGCGAATTAGGAACTGTTACTTATCTTACCAAAAGCTCTTCTTGAAGATTTTCTGCCTTTTCTTTATAACTGTCAAGTTCTTCTTTGGTAGCTCCCAATTCAGTTCTAAGACTCTTAAACTCACCAATAAATATAGTTTCTTCATTGGTAGGAAAGAGTTTAGTAGCTGTCTGAATGGCAGTTGAAAACATAAGGAACACATCATTAAAAAATATATTCAGCTATTTCAAGGCACTTAAAAATTCTAACGAAGTATTTCCAGGAATAACTCTGAAAGAGGCTGAATTGATCAATGTTTCTTTGAAAGGAAACTTTTCAGAACTATCATTTTATATTCTTGAGACAGTAAGAATGATTTTCAGGGAAAGGTAAATAATAACATTAGTATATATCTTAGAAGTTTAAAAATTATTTCTGAAAATATTCTTTGTTTCAATTCAAAAAGTGTTTTATATTTATATCATTTTCCTCAACAGACACCCCCAGAACTAAGATATTTCCTACAAAGTTATATATACACAGAAAATCACTATTTTAAGATTACTTGTAGTAATTGATCGTTCCAAGATTTAGGAGGTAAAAGCCTAGTAAATGGAAAGAATTATTACCTTTCGTAAAATTACATAATTATAGAATATTGTGTTCAGATGAGACCACATTTCTACTACTCAAAATTACACATTTACTCAGTGACCCAGTGTGCCAGTTTGAAAACATTACAGACCCCAGAAAAGCCATGTTTTAATCCTGATCCAATCTCATTGGAATAGCCATGTCTTTTAATCCTAATTCAATTCTACAGGGCAGAAAACTTTGATTACATTATCTCCAAAATAATGTGACACACCCAACTGTGGGTTTAACCTTTTGATTAGAAGATATGTCTCCACCCATTCCAGGTGGGTCTTGATCAGTTTACTGGAGTCCTTTAAAAGAGGAAACATTTTGGAGAGAGTTCAGAGCTGACAGAGAGCAGACATAGATGCTTGGAGAACAGTTGCTTTAGAGAACAGAAACATAATGTGTGGAGATGCTTGGAGAACAGCAGACATCACCATGAAATATTAAGCAAGCCAGAATGTGGAGAAAGCCAAAGGTAGTCAAGAGATAAAAGCCAGCCCCAGAGGCTGAAAGCAGTGGAGCCCAGGAGCAAGGGACCAGTAAATGCCAGCCCAGCTGACAGAGGTGTCCAACCCACTGGCCTTCCTTAGTTTTACATTTTTATAGGATTAGAAATGTAAACTTGTTACTTTTAAAATTCCCTCTTTTAAAAGCCATTCCAGTTCTGGCATCTTGCATTTCAATAGCTTAAAAACTAAAATAAATTTTGGTACCAGAGAAGTGGGGTGCTGCAGTTTGCAAATACCAAATTTGTTGAGACAGCTTTTTAAATGTATAAGAGGAAGATTCTGGTGAAATTGTGAGAAGAATGAAAGAGAAGGCCTAGGATTCTTTGAAGAGACTGCTGGCAGAATTGTGGATTCCAGAGATACTTGTGATGAGGCTTTAGACAGAAATGATAAATGCGTCCTTCCAAACAGGAAGGAAGGCATTCTTTGTGGAAGGAAGGCAGAATTTGAGAATAATGAATTTGTATATTTAGTAGAAGAAATCTCCAAACTAAATGTGGAAAATGCCATCTGGCTGCTCCTTGAAGCTTACAGTAAAATGTGACAGGAAAGAGCTAAGCTGAGAACTGAACCCACAGGTACGAAGAAAAACAGAAATTGATGGTCTAGAAAATTCTGGGCTTCTAGAAAGTGAGACCCCAGTGAATAGGGCTCCATGTGAGGATTTAACCAAACATGGAAGCGGTCAGCGATTACAGGACAAGTGAGGATTAGAAATCAAGTTATCCAGAAAGGATCTGCGGAAAGTCCTTTTGTCTGACGGGGCATATTTATCCTAGCACACTGCACAGAAAACCAACAAGAGAGTGTTGCTGGATCAGTATAAATGGAACCGCTGCCAGTCTGGACTAACAGGGACAGAAAAGGGACAAATTGAAGGAAAAATGGTTTCAGAGGCAGAACAATGGCAGCTAACATCTAAAGCCAGGAAACCTCAGGCCAGGAGAGCAGACCCACCTACATACGTAGAGAGAGTGAGTTTTCCCCAGAAGCAAAGGGCTGGCCTTCCACTTCATTGTTCAGGAAGAGTTGGGCCGAGGGTGGAGCACATAAATCAGAGATTGGGGATAGCCTGGTGGCCACCTCATTTTTCTGGAGGGGTTGAACATGTACCCAGGAGATGGCAAAGATCCTAGGTGCTTCCCTGATATATGGAGAAAGTGGAGCTGAGAAAAAGGTGTTCTCTCCAATAAATCTCTGTGTTGCAACTCACCCCCACCATTTGGAGAGAGAGGAAGACCGCTGTGTAGACCCTTGGAAAGGGTGAGACTGCCACTTTTTAAAGCCCTGAGGATGAATGACTCTCAGAATTTGAAAACCAATGGAGTTTCCTCTGCAGGTTTTCAGAACTGTTGGGTCCAGTGACCCCTGTGTTCCTTTTGATTTCTCTCTATGGCAATGGAAATGTGTATTCTATGACTGTCCCTCCTTTGTATATTGGCAGCAGATAACTTGTTCTGAGTCTTACAGGTCCAGAGTCAGAGAAGAATTTTTTGCCTTAGAACAGACCATGTCTGTAACAGATTTTGATGAGATTTAGTACTGGTTTTAACTTTGTATTTTATTTGTATTTTTGCTGAGATGGTTTAAGGCTTTTGTGATACTGTGATTGAGTAAAGATATTCTGTATATGGAAAAAAGCATCTTTTTGGGGGTCCAGAGGGTGGAATGTGCTGGTTTGAAAGTAGCATTACCCCAGAAAAGCCATGTTTCAATCCTGATCTAATCTTGTGGGGAGTAGCTATTTCCTTTAACCCTAATTCAGTATGGTAGGGCAGAAACTTTTAATTAGCTTATCTCCATGGGGATGTGACATGCCTAATTGTGGGTGTGACCTTTTGATTAGATGAAAATCTGTCTCCATCCATTCTAAGCGAGTCTTGATTAGTTTACTGTAGACCATTAAAAGAGGAAACATTTTGGAGAGAGTCAGAAAAAACAAACTTCAGAGCTGACAGAGAAAGCAGATGTAGCTGCTTTGCGAACAGTTACTTCAGAGAAGAGAGACACAGATGTTTGGAGATCCTTGGAGTCCAGCAGATGTTGCTATGTGCCTTCCCATGAGATATTAAACAAGCCAGAATCTGGAGAGGGCCAAGGGAAGCAAAGAGATGAACGCTAGCCCCAGAGAAGCAAAGTAAGAAACCTCCACAGGAACAGAGGCTGAAAGCAAAAGAGCCCATGAACAAGGGACCAGTGTGCCTTCCAAGCTGACAGAGGTGTTTCAGACCCACTGGCCTTCCTTCATTTAAGTATCTTTACCTGGATGCCTTAGTTTGGACATTTTCATAGGGTCAGAACTGTAAACTTGCAACTTATTAAATTGCCTTTTATAAAAAGGAATTACCTTTTATAAAAAGGAATACAATATCCCAAAACTGTATGCTGCATTCTGGCAGCTTACAAACTAACACACCAAGTAACATGCATATTACAGGGAAAGTAAGGGGGAAAAAACCCACTGAAGTCCTATAAGACATCTGATTAAATTTAATGCTTCAAAGCTTCTTCTAGTTACTCTATTTAATGATTATGCTAATGAATTAAAGATGGTGACTTGAAGACCACAAAATAGTTTGTATCCATTACTGAAGTGATGATAATATTATAATAATGATATTAAAAAAACCCCTTTATGTGTGAATTGCTAGATGTATAGAACTTAATATTTAATTTGGTAAAATTAGTAATCAGCTTAAAGAATAAAGGAAAAGAGAGTTACTTAGGGTATTAAAATGAAAAACCAAATATAAACTAACCCTGAGGACTTCAAAATCTCCTTGAGGGCTTCCTTTCTTTTCTTTTCCTCCCTGTTTTTTCTCATTGTCCTCGAATAGCTTCTGTAGTTCTAGCAGCTTCTTTTCTTTTTCCAGAACATTTTTCTCTGCAATTTCGACTTGTTCTTTTTCTAAAATTAAACTCGTATGCATTTCAACTACCTGCCCTTCTAATTCTGATATTCTCAAGGTTAATGCTGCTACATTTGACTCCATCTCCTTTTCTGTTAGTTGACCTACATTCTGTATACCTGCTCTTTCAGGCTTTGAGGAAACGATTTGTATATCTTGGCAAAATTTAGAATATTCCTGAACTGCCTCAAGTTGCACTTGACTCACAAGAGCAGCAGCAACTTTTTCTTCAAGTATTTTCTGTAGGTTTTCAATCTTCTTTTTAAGTATTTCTGTTTCAGACTGCCCTTGCTCTTGCATGTCTTTTATTTGTTTATAACACTGGATAAGCTCTAATTCCTTTGTGTTAACAGTGCTCTCAAGTTGTAGCAACTTTGTTTCCAAACTACTTATGGAAATTTTGCTGTTTTCTTCAAAAGGTTTGAGGTAAGTCTGATTTTCCAGGGGTTTAAGAGTGTCCTTAGAAAGGACTACTTTCACTTCAGGTTTATCTTTGCTCAGATTTTCTACAGCCATGCTAACACTTTCCCCTGGTACACTACGGACTTTTTCCATGTTTTCATGTTCTTTCTTTAAGCTACATAATTCTTGTGTGAGCTGACTCATTTTAAAATTAGTTTTTTCAAGTATATTTTTTGTGAAGGCCATTTCTTCATTAGTGGTTTCTACCTGCTGTTCTAAAGCCAGTTTTTCAGCCATTACCATATCCAACTGATGTTTTAAACTATCTGCCACTTCTGGGGATGAACTAGCATCTACTGATGTCTTCTGTTCAATATTTGCCAATTCCTGTTGAAGTTTTTCAATCACTTCATTGAGCTTCTCTATTTCTTCTTCTTTATTTTGCTTCACACGTTCTTGATCACTCATCAAACATTCTATTTGGGTTTCAAGATCCCTTATCAGTTCATTTTTTTCATCAATAACCTGGTAGTTAATGAAAAAAAGTAACAAATGTAATAAATCAGTATTTATATTTTGGGAATTTCATTTCATCTTAGGGCAGGTCCTCAATGGGATGACCACACTATAAAATAATATACTTCTCAGACATACTGTGTTACTTTAATTTCAATATTTACTAATATCTCTTCCATCATATCAAAAAAGGAGCTCATGTAGAACTTTGTTCAGAAAGTTCTGCAAATGTACAGTGATTTACATTTTTAGATGGTTTCCTATAAGTAAAATAATCATTATCAGTACATTCATTACTGATTTAATTACATTATCAGTAATTAAAAAGGATGAAGTACTGAAATAAAGTCTACAGCAGATGGTACCCAAACTTAGTATCTTATCTAACCCATAATTTAATAGATTTGGTTAGAATGACATGATGCAATCTAGGTCACCAGAGAAGTGTTGGAAAACATTAAAACCCTTCGATGATATTAGGAAAGGACAAAAATACACATAGCTTGCTAAGATAATTTGTTTAAATAGATTAAAATTAATGGGTAAAGGAGGATTCAAGCTTGTTTTTTAAATCCAATGCCAAACCTTAAAATTATAACTATTTTGTTCTTTAAATTTCTAGCTTAAATTAATTTCAGGTAATAACCAATTTTAAATGAATGTACCTTGTTATCCATCGTAATTTTAAGTTGCTGCTGAAGTTTTGTAACTTGCTCATTTAATTGTTCAATTTCAATCTCTTTTTCCTGTATTATTTGTGCAAATTTCCCAAATAGCAGATGTTGGTCCTGAGTAGAGACAATATCAGAGTCTTTTATGGCAAACCTCAGTTTCTCCATTTCATCCTAGGACAAAAATAACCATCCAAGTTGGATATATCAGTACATGTCATTTTCAGAACATTATTTTGTGCCCATATGCGTACTTTTGAACCAATTTTCTCTTTTTATCTATATCTACCAATTTTTATTGGGGTGAAATTCACATAAAATTAGCCAGTTTAAACAATTCTGCGACATTTAGTACATTCACAACATTGTATAACCACTACCTAATGTTCCAAAATATTTCGTCACTATAGAATGAACTCCCATAACCATTAAGCAGTTAATTCCTTCTTCCCTTCCCTGCTTGCTGCCCTAACCCCTGGCAACCACCAATCTGCTTTCTGTTTCTATGGTTTTACCCATTCTGGATATTTCATATAAATGGAATCATATAATATGTGACCTTTTGTGCCTGAAGTTCATCTATACTGTAGCATGTATCTGTACTTCATTCTTTTTTTATGGCTGAATAATATGCCATTGTGTACATATATGTATATATATATATATATATATATATACACACATACACACCACAATTAGCTTATCCATACATTTATTGGTGGACATTTGAGTTGCTTCTACCTTCTGGCAATTGTGAATAGCGTAGCTATTAACATTCATGTACAAGTATTTGTTTGAGTACCTGTTTTCAATTATTTGGGGTATATACCTAGAATTGGAATTGTTGGCTCATACTGTAATTCAATATTTAACTGCTTTAGGAACCTCGGAACTTTTTTTAAGAGATGCTTAGATTCACAGGAAAATTAATCAGGAAGAAAACACAGAGTCCCCATAGACACACCCTCCCCATTATTATTTTTAAAAAAACTTTATTGATAAATCTTAACATACAAACATTCCACACATGATGTACAATCAATGGCTTACAATATCATCACATAGTTGTATATTCATCACCATGATTTTTTTAGAACATGTGAAATAAAAGAAAAAGAAATAAAAAGAAAAAACTCATATATACCATACCCCTGACCCCTCCCCTTCTCATTGACCACTAGTATTTTCATTTATCTGATTTATTTTAAACCTACATCCCCCCTATTACTTGTTTATATTTTATCCATATTTTTTACTCATCTGTCCACATCCTAGATAAAAGGAGCATCGGACACAAGGTTCTCACGATCACACAGCCACACTGTAAAAGCTAATACTGTTATACAGTTGTCATCAAGAATCCAGGCTACGGGGACACAGCTCCACAGTTCCAGGCACTTCCCTCCAGCCACTCCAGTCCTCCCCATATTAACATCTGCATTAGCGTGTACATTTGTTACAAGTGACAAAAGAATATTACTATAATTGTACTAACTATAGTCTATAATCTCCCTTTTAACCACATGCAAATATATAATTCAGTGCTGATAATGATGTTTACAATATTGTGCTACCATAACTTTTTCAAAAGCGTCAGTGCCCAACATGTACAAATGAAAAAATCTGAGCTATCATACAGTTATTACAAATTGAAATCCCTAACATATTTGAGAAAAAGTCTCAAACTTATTCATTTATGGTGAATTTAAATGTTTAGGTAGGGCTAAAAATAAGGTCCATGTGAATCCATTTGCCCGCCAATCTCTCTCAGTTAAGTACTATTTGGCAGCTGGCTTTGAAATGCTTAATAAGGCTAAACAGAACCAATACAAACAATTATTTATAGATATAGTTTTTCTTAACTAATTACCTTAAATAATTTGTTTTCTTGTTCAAGTTCTTGTAGGCGAGTAGTAGATTCCTTTTTCTGTATTTCTAATTGCATATGCAGCTGTTGAACTTCTTCATTCTTATTTTCCAATTCCTCCCTAAATTGCTCTAATTGTTCTTCTAAGTTTGTGATCTTTAAAATCAAAATTATCAAAAGGAAAGAGGAAAAAATAAAGATTTATACAAGTGTTTTATTTCTCAAGAGGAAATGAAGAGCACTATATTAATTCTCCAAAATGGATATGCTTAAAACATGTGAGCTATACAGAAAGGAAACACCTTGAAACGATCCTGGAAAAAAGTAAAGAAGAGAGCTTCTGAGGAGTATTTTCTACCTAAAATGTCTTCTGATAAGGTGTAAAAGAGTCACAGAAAGAAGAGAAAAAGCCTACACTTTAGATCCTAGTTAATGTATACTCTCAAAATGCTAAAAAACTATATAGAATTAAGGCAGTTGTTTCAACCGTCAAGTGAAACCAGCTCACTTTAGACCACAATTAGCTAATAATTAGCCCAATGAATGGCTTGGTAGACACCAAGACCTAGAAATCCTTAGGTCTGAATTATAGAAACACTTAATGTAAGTAATTAAAACAATTTAGGAGAAAATTGGAGAGCTCCTATGAGCAGGACAAAAGAAATCTAGTTATGCATAGATTACCATTATTTGTAAAGCAATTTCTCTGAATGACAGTTATATAGAGACTGAAACTAATGACAAATATTATGAGCTACTTCTCATCACATTTCAAAAAAGTTGGTTTGATTGAGGATAGGGAACAGCCTCAGTCACTTCCACAACATTAGCTCACTGCTTTGGTAGCTACCTAATATTTAATGAATGGAGTTCCAAATGTGTATTTATCTGATGATCAAAACTGCTCCATTTAAAGCAACCTAACGGCGGGCCACGGTGGCTCAGCAGGCAAGAGTTCTTGCCTGCCATGCCAGAGACCCAGGTTCAATTCCTCGTGCCTGCCCATACAAAAATAAAAAGCAACCTAAGATGGAGGGGCAACATTTAGTGGCAGCTGGCTCAGAGAGCAGTCTATAAATCATTTACTGCCTTATAAGTTGAAAGGGCATTTGCTGATTACATGCTAGCATGTAACTATAATATTTTAATAATGATAACAAAAAGATCTTAGAAATCACTCTGTCTAGGAGTTCCCGAACAGAAATAATACCAATGCTAGTAAAAATAGACAACATTTATAAACAATTTACTGCTAGATACTGTACAAATGTTTAAATGTATTATATTTTTAAAGCCCTGTAACAACCCTATGCATGAGGTCTGTACTATGATTAATCCCATTTTAGAGATGAGTATGGGAGTTGCTGAGAGATGAAGTAACTTGCCTTGAGGTCATACAGCTAGTACATGAGGAAATCAGCTTCTGAACCTAGAGAGTTTATCTCTGGAGCCTTATATTCTTAACTATCATTCATCCTGCTGCTAATAACTAATGTCAAGACTTATATTTAAAAATTTCTCTGTAACACTGGTCTTAAACTCAGTACACACATTTTAAATATATTTAGTGGCTGTGTATACATAATTATCAGGTTAGTTTGTTGAAAATTATGGTGATTATACCTTCTTCAAAGTTATCTCATCTAATAGTATTTACACCTATCCCTATCTTAAAAACACTTTTGATGACAACGTATTATTTTAACATCAACCAAGACACAGAATTTTCCATTCAAAATTGCTGTCCTACCTCACCTGACATTTACTTCCTTTTTTGATTTTAACAATTATAGTCAAATTCTTAGCTCTGTGGCCTAAAGTCTTGTGATTCAAAGTGTGGTCTGTAGAGCACTTTTGAGAGTCAGAATCTCAAGCTCCATCCCAGACTCACTGAATCTGTAATCCGTAAGGTGTCTTCTAGTTCAGCATTTTAACTAGATGCTGAAGTGATTCATATGCACACTGAATTTTGAGATGCATTGGTCTAAAGCACTAATATTCCTATTATAAGTAGCTGAACTTGAGGCATCATGTCAGAGACTTTAATCCCCCCAAATGTGACCACAGTGCATGGTTCCTTTTACTCAGAGAGACTCAAATTTCAGCCCCAGGCTGTCTTATTAATACTTAACCTATGATAATCAAATACCAGAAGAACATTAAAGTCAAGATTTAAAAATAGTGACTACTAGCTATTGGTTTTAATCTTATTTAATTTTTCTACCAGTTGATATGCTGTTCTACCAGTTGATAGACTGTTTGGAGTCACGTTAATTTGCACCTATTTGTGATGTTCATTTTAAAAATGCTTTTGCCATTTTTATATGTGTATATATCTTCTTAATTAGTAGAGTCATTGAAGCTGGGTGCTGATTTTACAACTGGACAGCAATGTTGTACACACAGTAAAAGCTCAATTACTGTAGAATGACATTCTTTGATGCTTCTCACCAATGAGGCAGAACATGCTTGCATGCTTACCTTTAGCAGTATAGTATCATATGAACTCTTGAGTCAGAGAAATCTGGCTGGAATTCTTGCTCAATTTTTTACTGTGTGACCATAAGCAAGTTAGTTACTCAACCCCTCTTAAGACCTGTTTACTCATCTGCAAAATGGGTAACAATAGAGCCTATCCCCACGGAGAGTACAATAATTAAATGAAACTAGGCATTTATAATAGTAAGCAATTTCTAGAAAATGTTCCTCAATAATGTAAACCATAATTATTTATTATCCCCATCCATAAACTAGATCTCATTAGTTCTGTAAAGAACAAACACCGACTGAAAGCATTTTTAAAAATAAATACTTCACTTCTATTTCACTCCACATTATTTCTCTTCACTTAGCAGCCTGAAACTCATATTCTTTTAACATTTTCGTCTCTTCTTATTCACCCTGCATTTCTAAACATTCTAATAAATTCTGTAAAAACATTTTATACAAATTTAGGCTATATGAGTGGTGGAAAACATCTCAGATATGACACATATGGATGTCTTATTTCTAGACTCTATCAGATATCTAAAAATATTTGCCCAGCACAGGAGATAATGTTTACTTTCCTGCCTCTCAGTGTCCATGGATTAAGTTACAGGTGAATGAGTGGGTTCTGAGAGAGTACTTGCCACTGCAATTAAAAACTAGAAGGTGAGGGCAGGCCATGGTGGCTCAGTGGCAGAGTTCTCAGCTGCCATGCAGAGACCCGGGTTTGATTCCCGGTGCCTGCCCATGCAAAAAGAAAAAAAAGTGAAAAATTAGAAGATGAGAGTTAGCTATGAGGTTAGCCATTTACTTATTCAATATTTCTGACCCCATCTCCTTATATGCAAAAACTAGGAATTGGTTAATGGGTATTATGCTACGTAAGGTCTCTTATAGTTACAAACGACTATGATTTCAAGTAAAGGATAGCAGTTATTACATATTTAATTCAAGAAATTAAGCTATCAGAAGTGTTAACTTCAAATTCAAAGGATAAAAAATACAGAATTAGTAAGCTAAATCAACTACCTATAATCAACTATCATTATTTTGGGGTTAAATGTTGGAGGTCCATCTTTTATAGGGGGCACATAATCTCTCTGATTACTTAATTTAAGGTAAGTCTTTAAATGTTCATTATTTTCAAACACACAGAAGTGGTTAAATATAAACAGAAGAACTGGAAAAAAATCTGCACACAAAACAACCTATAAGAGTCTCTCAGACAAATATTATTTGATGGTGAGAAAATGATTCTCATAGAAATGATCATTTCCTACTACAGTTATTTATATAAATCGCCTTTTTCCTCCTCTAAACTATAACTTCTCTGAGCTGTAATTTTAGTTGATGTGAAAATCATTGCAATATTTTCAAAGAACTTTATTAACACAACTATACTGATTAGGCTCATTAAATATTTGTTAAAATACATTGTCTGCTCAGAAAATTATACGAGAAGAGACAAAAGTAGAATCTGAAAATTTTAAACATTTTAAATGATATGATATATAGCTAGAGAATGTTGAGTATGATATGCTTTTTATTAATTTATAAGAAGACAGATTTAAGTAACAATTTCAGGAAGTTGAAATTACTACTGCTTAAAAGCGGATTTTTTTTTGGAAGGGAAGGAGTAGAAAAACAAAGGAGAACTTTATTTTATTATTTTATGACTAATCTTTTACTTTAAAATCATGCATAAGATATTGTAAAACACCATTTTCATCTCCCAGAAGAGTACAGCATTAAAAAACAGTAACAAAATAACTCCAAAGCAAAGCAGCAATAACTCAATGCCCACAGAATGGTTAGGAAAAAAGAGAGATACTGTCTTTTGTCTTAACACCTCTATATATCATCACTTTCTTATCATTCAATTCATAACTGTCAAATTAACTTTCTGTTTCTCCTTCTAAACTATTCGCACCTTCAAGGCAATATACTGCTGGCCCCTCCATCTGAAACACTCTTACCTCATATCAACATAGTTATCTGTTCACCTGTTTGTTGTCTTCAAAGTCAATTTTGGGAGATGAGCTAAGAAACAGGCTAAGCTTTGGTTTCAGACCACAAATTCCATTCCGTTCAAAAGATATTTTCAAGGTAAACTGATTTAAAATAATTCAAATCACATTCTGCCATTTAAAAATACATTTCTTACCTCTTTTTCCTTTCTGTCTATGGCATCTCGCTCAGCCTGCAACTGTACTTCCAGGGACAGTTCTGCTTTAGTTTCCACAGCTCCAAACTGTTTTCGTTCCTCTACCTTTAAACATATAAGAATTTTCTCAATTTTTTAAAAGTTAAATCCTTATTATCCACTTAAATTGGGGATGTAGCAATATTATACCTCCAATTAAATAGTCTACTATTAGGTCATAACCAAGAAGTTACAGATATTCAGTTTTGAATGCACTTGATATAAATTAGAACAGGAATGTTTGACACTCTTAGAATTCATTCCTCAAGTAAAATGAAGGTACTCTCCCATTAGCCCCTCACCCAGCTTCTCTCTCCTGCTCTTTTCTTTCATCCATTCATTTGTGCTTTCTGCTGTATCACAGTGATCACTATCAACAGTTTCTAGTCTGGGATAAAGCATCAACCTAAACTGGTACCCATTATCTCTTTCACTTGGTTAATATTTCTGAATCACAACTTTACCAATGATTAAAATTCTTCTGGTTTAATTAATCTTCCTATATTAGGTATGCAAATAACATTCAAAAATAAGACTAAACAGAAATGGTTTTGATATTAACACTAGACATAAATACACTATAATAAAATCAACAAAAAGTCATCAGCAATTTTAAAGAGCAATGTACATTAAAACACTTGGTAAAGTTAATGGAAAGAATATGTCACACCTTTTGAAAAGTATCTGCACTAATGAGTAAGGCTTGCTCCAGCTCCCTTACTCTGAACTCCAGTTTCTCAATTTCTTCATTTCGTTCTTGTATATCCCTCTGAAGCTGCTCTTTGGACAGTAAAAGCTCACTGCACTTGTCGGTTTTTTCTTTCAAATGATTTGTTAGCTGTTCAACCTGAAAACATAATAAGCAAAAAGAATATTTTAAAATATTTCAGCAAACAAATAACTATACAACATATACATACATACCTCAAAAAGTATTTTTATATGCTACGCTAATTATATTTTTGATAAGGATAGCAACTGTTATCTCCAACCAAGGTGACATTTTCTGAGTTGAAAAAAAACTAAGCAGTAATAAAAGAGAAGTAATACTGTTTTAACTGAATCCTTTAAAAAAAGTGTTTTCTGCTAAGACTAAGCCTTTCTCCAGCTAGGTGGAAGGGGAAAAAGCATTTCAAAATAACTCTAAATTACAAACCCTCATGGCACAAAGTACTAAGATCTAATAAAGATGACGAATTTGCAAGGCCGACTTACATTCTCACGTGAGATAAATGACAGAAAATCTTTCATGGGTTATATTTTCATTACACAAATGCTATAGTCAATACATATTATAAATACAATGGCGGTGAACGTTGTAAGGATGAGAGTGGATGGGTTGCTTTGCTATAGCTACTCTGTAAGCTTTCTTAATGTACACATTCCACGAGCCCAGAATAGAGATGAAAATCTGGGGTGGTAAGAGAAATCTGTAGGTGCAGATACATAAAATTTTCCTAAGTGATTCTGATATGAAGGTCCCTTCAAATGTGTGATTCTATGATGGAAGAACAAAAAACATAGTTAATGAAATGAATTCTCATCAAGTAAGGGGGAAAAACTTACTAAAAAAAAGAAATGTGATCAAAAGAAAAAAGTAATTCTACCTTATTTCAGTGAGATAAATTCAGTAAGATAAAATTCAGCGAGATAAATTAAGGAAATCATTTTTAAACGGCAATTATTCCCTGCAATGTTAAAAAAGACAGCAAGCTACCAGTTATTACAGGCTTAAGGATGACAGTGATAAACCACCAAGGAGAAACTTTAACAATAATCGGTGACTGATATTTGAAGTAAGTTTGAAAGAAAAGGCAACAAAGCTGTTACAACAAAATGGCACGGTAACACAATTACAGTTAGATTTTTTTTGTAGTTTAGAGAAAATCAGAAGCTGGGTAATCAGATCTAGCAAGGTATATGGAAAGAAGAAATGAATCACAATGTTTATAGATAAAATTGAGCATATAGGTTCTTATTAGTTTCTCTTTCAGGCAGGGCGAACCTTTCATATATAAGAACACTATATAATAATAAATGACAGTCTAAGCTCTAGCACTTTAATAATATTCTGCTGAGTTTCAACAAACATACGACTATTTTCAAAAAGATGAAAACATGTTAGGAATAACATTACAATACAATATTACAAACTACAATTACAAAGCCAGTGGATTGATGACTGTTCTACTGCTCTAGTAGACAAAGGTGTTCTATGTCAGATTATTTCTGTTCAATAAGAAAACAGAAGATATAATATTTTACTATAGTTAGGCATTTTATACTTCTTTCAAATTCTTTTAAGGAAAGGAAATGCAGCAAACTACATGGAAATTTTATATAAAATCTTTAGGTTTTTTTTTTTCCAGAAATAATAATATTTAACATTTAAGTGTTCAATTAAGTGTGCCAGACTATAATACTCCTAAAACTATAATACTGCCTGTTAAGGCAGTGCAAGATGATTGCATAAGGAGGTGTAGAATTAAGTTATTCCTCTAGAGCAGCTAGTAAATAGCCAGAAACTGTCTGAAACAACTCTGTTGGGGACATTCATGACTAGACAAACATCACACACCAGTCTGGAACAGGTGTAAGGGCTGAGAGCACAGCACAGAAGTGTAAGTAAAGCCCCAAACTGCGGAGACTAGCGCCCCTCCATGACTGGAGCAGCAGGCTGTGTTGTAGATTCTTCCCTGTGGGGAAAATAAAAAAGCAATCTCTACTAGGAGCAAGGGAAGGTAACTCAATCAACCTCCAAATGTGGTTTTAATGAACAAATCTGGACTGCTGAATACAACTCCAAGCCCAGATAAACCCAGAGCAAGCAAGAAAGGAACCCTGAGGTCTCTCTTGACAGAGAGGAGCTGAGGTGGAAAGTAAAACAAACAAACAAACAAACAAAGAAAAAAAACAGAGGGTTTTGAAGTTGGCCAAGCTCCTAATACTGGAAAAGGGACACAGAGAGCTGGATACCAACTCTGGCTCTTCCCTGATGAACCTTAGGGGCTAGAGACTGGTTCTGAAAAGGGATTTTTCAACAAAATCGTTCTAAGTAGCTCATTCGAGAAAGCCTCAGGCAATTTCAGTTGTCAACACCGACCCAGGCAAGAGTGGAGTTAGATAGCCCTGAGAGACAAATAACTAGTCAAATGAAGGTTAATTCCCTAGAAGGCATCTTCCCCAAGAAAAGGGAGGGGGCAGGTCCAGCTCAAGTGGCAGCTCTCATTTAGAAAAGCCAGGGGTTAGGAAACAGAAACAGCTTAAGCAGGTCTTCTACCTCAGCCTCTGTCTGAACCACACCTGTGTCAGTGACAGACTCTGCTGAGAATTAAACGTTTCACACCATTTCACACCAGTGGTGATGGCTGACAAGCACCATCTGTTGGGCAGGACAGGGAGAGCACAAGAGTCAAGAGATTTCATAGGAAAGTCTGACAACCTGCTAGGTCTCATCCTCAGGGAACCTGATACTGATTACACCCTCCTCTTGAGACCTGAGCTTGTCTCGGTGGGAAAATCTGATTGGGGTTGATCATATCTGGGGAGACCCTCTTCAAAATAAATTCCATGTAAGCAGAGCAAGAAGCAGAAAAACAAGAGCTGAAAAATTCTGATCAGTTAAACAAAAGTTATACTAGAGTTCTAGAGTAAGCTGAACTGAACTGGATGCCAAAGAAAAGAAAGAGAACAAAGCCAACCAACAAAAAAACCCTAGGTAAAAGAGTGAAAACCGCCTCCAGAATAAACTAATCAAGGAAATCAGATACTTGGAAAGGAGTATCAAGTTCAGGAGAACAATGAATCATACTCATATTGCATGAGTATAGTATGGCCCAAAGGAACAAACAACACTGCAAACGAGATACAGGATTTGAAACAACTAACTAAAGACGTTCAAACAAACATGTTATATCAAATCTAAAACAAAATCAATGAGTTGAGAGAAGATATGGCAAAAGAGATGAAGGACATAAAGAAGACATGGGGGACCATAAAGAAGAATTTGAAAGTTTGAAAAAACAAATGGCAGAACTCATAGGAATGAAAGGCACAACGGAAGAGATGAAAACACAATGGAGACTTACAAGAGCAGATTTGAAGAGGCAGAAGAAAGGATTAGTGAACTAGAGAACATGATACCTGAAATCCTACACATAAAAAAACAGATAGGGAAAAGAATGGAAAATATGAGCAGGGTCTTAGGGAATTGAATGATTAACATGAAGCACACGAATATATGTGTTATGGGTGTCCCAGAAGGGGAAGAGAAGGGAAAAGGGGCAGAAAGAATAACGGAGGAGATAATCACTGGAAATTTCCCATCTCTTCTGAAAGACATAAAATTACAGATTTAAGAAGCACAGCGTACCCCAAAAAAGAATAAATCCAAACAGACCTACTCTAAGAAGCTTATTAATCAGACTGTCAAATGTCAAAGACAAAGAGAATATTGATAGCAGCAGGAGAAAAGTGATCCATCACATACAAGGAAGCTTGATAACTCTATGTGTGAATTTCTCAGGAGAAACCATGGAAGTAAGAAGGCAGTGAGTGGTACGATACATTTTAGATATTGAAAGAGAAAAACTGCTAACCAACAATTCTATATCCTGCAAAACTGTACTTCAAAAATCAGGAGGTTTAGGGTGGACACTGGTGGCATAGTGGCAGAGTTCTTGCCTGCTATGCTGGAGACCCAGGTTCGAGTCTCGGTGCGTGCCCATGTTCAAAAAAAAAAAAAGAGGGAGTTGAAAATATTTTCAGACAGTCAATGAGAGAGTTTGTAAATAAGAGACTGGCTCTAACAATTATTACTAAAGTGAACACCACAGGCAGATAGGAAAAGACAGGAGAGAAAGGTTTGGAGAAGATGGTAGAAATGAAGACCATCAGTAAGGGTATAGAATAAAGTACCCTTGCAACATGCAACAACATGGATGAATCCTGAGGACATTCTGTTGAATGAAATTAGCCAGAAACAAAACGACAAATGCTGTATGGTCTCACTAATAGGAACTAATATTAATGAGTGAACTTTGAGAGCTAAAGCTGAGAACACAGGTTATTAGGAGACAGAAAAAGGGCAGACACTGGGCATTTGGTGCTGAAGGAGTAAAGAATGTTTAACAGGATCAACCGAAAAGATCTAGAAATGGATAGCACAATACTGTGTGATGGTAGCACAATGTTTTAAGTATAATGAACAAAGCTTAGTGTGAGTATGGTTGAAAGAGGAGGGCTAGGGGCAAGTATGACACCAGAAGGAAAGACAGAAGATAAAGATTGGGACTGTATAACTATATAGGGGAGGGGAATGAGCTTCTTGGTGTTGTTGCTGTTGTTTCTCTTTTTTATTTTATTTTTTATTCTTCATGCTTTTATTTGTTTGTGGAAGAAAGAGAAATGTCCTCATATAAACTGTGGTAGTGAATGTGTAATTATATGACCATGCCAGGAATCACTGACTGTTTACTTAGGACGGATTATATGGTAATCTGTCCTAAGAAAACAAAGGGCTGGAGAAAATGTGGAGAGAGAGATGAACCTACTCACTGTTGGCAGGAAGTAGAATGATGCAGCCCCTCTAGGAGGGCAATGTGGTGGTTCCACAGGAGGTTAAGTATAAGGTTGCAATATGATCCTGCAACCCTGTTATTAGTTATATACTTGGAAGAACTGAAAGCAGGGGCAAGAATGGACATTTGTACACTGGTGTTTATGGGGCAGTATTTGCAATCTGCATGGATGGAGGTGGCATAAGGGTACATCAATTGATGAACAGAAGGGCGAACTGTGGTGTATACATACAATGGAATACTGAGAAGCTGCAAGGAGGAATGAAGTTGCATGGCATTCACTAGGTGAATGAACCTTGAGGCAGTATGTTGAGTGAAGTAAGGCAGAAGCGAAAAGATAAATATAATGCCTAATATGGACTAACTATGTAATGTGCAAACTCTGAGAATTGAATTTGAGAGTGCAGATGATTAGGGGAGGGCTTACTATAAAGGTTCCTAAATTGCAAGCTCTTACAGCAGCCCTATCGATTCCTGAGTTGTAATGATTATTTCTAAATTCTGAGATGTTGAGCTCTTTTGCATATAACCTGGTCATTCCCTGGAACTTCGGGTATCTATGTGACACCTGCAACTCAGAGCTAGAGTTCTACCGCTCTGAAAGTCAGCATTACTCCATATAGCAACTGTTCAAAAACTTGAAAAAGAGATCAGACTTCATAGAGATATGAATGAAGCTGATCTAGTTAGGAGTAAGGTAAATCAGACTAAAGGATGATACTGACTGTGACTTAAAACTTAAAACTTTGGTCTCAGTGTGAGACCAAAGGAAGAGATGTTTACTTGGTGCACAATTTATATCTGTATTACACTATCTAATTTATCTTGTATGGTCAGTTTATTCCATCACCATAATTAAATTACATGGAACTTTGAATAGGGAATGACATCTCGTTGGTTTGTACTGGTTAGTCTTGTTGGTTTGTACCAGTTAGTGTGCTGCCCTGATATACACAGAGTAATCTGGGCAGAAAATAAAAAAGTATTTGCAAAGTTCCCTTGACGGACTGGGGAGAAAGGTAGAAATATTAAACTCCCCCACCTGGGGAGTTCCTGATATTTTCACAAACACTGGGAACTACCAATTTAATGCCCCAGCCTCTCAATCCTGGAGCTTGCCCTTAAGAAACTTACTCCTGCAAAGGAGAAGCTAAGCCTACTTATAATTATTCCTAAGAATAACCCCCAGAGAACATCTTCTGTTGCTCAAATATGGCCTCTTTCTCTAAGCCAACACAGCAGGTGAACTCACTGCCTTCCTCTTATGTTGGACATGATTCCCAGGAGTGTAATCTCTCTGGCAATGTGGGACAGGACTCCCCGGATGAGTTGGGACCTGGCATCGTGGAACTGAGAAAGGCTTTTTGACCAACACAGGAGAGAGAAATGAAACAAAATGAAGTTTCATTGGCTGAGAAATTTCAAATAGAGTAGAGAGAACATTGTGGTGGTTATTCTTAAGCATTATATAGATATCCCTTTTTAGTTTCTAGTGTTTTAGAAGAGCTAGAAGGAAATACTTAAACTGCTGAACTGTAATCCAGTAAGTCTATTCCTGAAGATGACTGTATAACTATATAGCTTTTACAGTATGACCATACGATTGTCAAAAACCTTGTGACTGACACTCCCTTTATCTAGTGTATGGATAGATGAGTAAAAAAAATCAAGATAAAAAATAAATAATATGGGCAATAAGGGGTATGGAGTATTTTGAGTGTTCTTTTTTCTTTTTCTTTTTTATGTTTTTTTTGAGTAATGAAAATGTTCAAAAATTGTGATGAGTGCACAACTGTAAAATGATATTGTGAAGCACTGATTATGTATTTTGGAGGATTATATGGTATATGAACATATCTAAATAAAATTGCATTAAAAAAGTAGGTGCTACAAAAAAGAATAAAAAGTAGGTGCTATTACAATCTCAATTTTAGAAATGAGTAAACAGAGATTTAGAGAGGTTAAGTAAATTAGTCATTTTTCACACCAGTAGCATATGGTATAGCCAAGATTCAAACTGGGATTGTCTTTCTCAAAGCATGATCTCTATCACCGTGATGAGTTACCTCTAACAATTTACAAATGGACTTTCCCTCATTTATTTTTCATTATTTGGTAAATAATGGAGTTCTGATTATGCTTCTATAACCTACGGGGAAAATGGACAGTTGGGCCAAATAAGTAGAAGCAGGGAGACTGGTTAAGAGGTTACCAAAATGATCTATGCAAACAATAATGTTGGTTGGAATTTAGAGAGATGAATGAAGGTGGAAAGGCTGGAAAGGCTGGAAAGACATAGTGTGCCCAGACCCACCAATGTTTTGGAAGTGAGGTTTGAGAAAGAGTGGAATCAAGAATGAATTTTAGAAACAAGGAAGGCATACATGGAACAGAATTTACTGAGTTGAAGAAGGAATGTGTTTTATTCTTGTCTTTTTGTGGTGGGGGTAGTTAGGAATCAAAAGCTCTTTTTTGTACATATTAGTTTGAAACCTTTAAGTGGGGAAGAAGAGTAGGCAGTTGAATATTCTAGAATAGAACTAAAAAAAATGTCAGGGCTGAAGATACAAATGTGAAATCATTTACAACTGATTGTCTGGGAAGAAAATTAGAGAAGAAAAGGAGGCCCAAGTCTTTTGATGCCTCACAATTTTGATTTAGGATAGAGAACAAGCTAAGACTAGAGAGAGGAGCCAGTGAAGTAGTTGTGTCACAGAAGCTAAGAGGAGAAAGGGTTTTAAGAAGAAGGGTGCAATGAATGCTTCTGAGTGGTCATGTAAGTTGAAGACAGGGATGTGATTACTCTTGGTGACAGATTGGTCTTTTGAAAAACTGATTTCCCTCAAGATTAGAAGAGAGCTAGTGTGGGGTAGCAGTTAAAAGACTGGATCCAAGTCAAGGCTGTCCCACTTCTAGGCAGCGGAACCCTGGGCAAAAAAGCCCCTTCCATTGTCTGAGTCTGTTTCTTTATCTGTAAAATGCCATATCAGCATGATGGGCTGGGTAACAACTCCAGAAACTCAGTACCTTAAAACCACAAGGTTTATTCTTCACTCACCCCACACATCTATCACACATCGGCTCTGGGAGCCAGGCCAACTGGAGCTCTGCCATGTAGAGGAGTAAGCAGAGACTGAGGAACCCCACCAACATTCTAGTGCTCTGGCTGGGAAGTGGCCCACATCCCTTCCCCTCACATGGCCATGCCTAACTTCAAGAGGGCTGGGAGGTGAGAGAGAGGTGGAAATGACCACAAAAGTGGGTTCAATGAATCTCACTTCCTAGGGTTGTTGTAAAGATGCCAGTAAATGAAATGCAGGAGGTGAGGTTGATTAGTACACAGGTGATGTTCAGTACAGGGCAGAAGTGATTATTATACAAGCACATCACTGGACCCACCAGCCCTCCTGGTCCTCTGTTTCCCCATCCCTCAAATGATGAGTTTGAAATAGATCAGCATTTCCCAAACCTCAGCCACGCAGCCAGATCCAGCCAGGAAAAAAAAAAAAACGTAAAAAAATTCCTATAAGGTAGGCAGTGTCAACAAAGTTTTTACCTCTCTAGTTTGATGTTCATTGATAGGCTGGAATCGAGGTACAACCTTAAGCTGATGTTCTAGTTTCTGTATTTCCTGTTGGAATACATCTCTCTCATGTTCTCGATCAATTGCTTGCTCCTGAAGTTTAGAAACAGTAACAACTGAAGAAACAATATTTTTCAAAGTTATTTTTCCTTTACTTCCCTTTTGTTACAGGTACAGTTTTATTTGAAAGGAAATAACTTTGACCACAGAATACGATGAAGGTTTAGAAAGACAACATTTCTGCATGATGCATAGCCTATTTTGCTTTTTCCATAAACTTGGAAGCAACTAAATATTATTAAAAGTACAACAGTTCTTTTTAATTTAGGTAATGTCAAATATAAAACAAAAATCCTATTATCCTTAAAATGAATTTCACTTTTTGGAACAAAGGAAGAATTCTACCGTTAATCATTAAACATAATAAATAAACCAATTATTTGGTAAATCAGTTTCTTTCATCCTAATCTAGGCTTTATAAAAAAAAATTGTAATATATGTAAGAATATGATTCTCAGATCTGAGAAGGGAACTTTGGGCTTAAATGAAACTCCAAAGAAGCACACCTGTATGAAATGAGAGGCTTAGCCTCTTTTAGGAAGAGACTAGTAAGAGCATGAAAACTTGGGTTCCAGTCCCTTTCCCAAAGGGCACACTGCTACATTTTGTGCATATCTTCTGAGGGTGAAGCAGAGGTGGCCAATTAGCTCTAAGAATCCACACTTGTTTTGGTTATTGCTTAAAGTAAGACTATGACAAGCTTTTTAATCCTGAATTTAGAAAGGTTAATTGGAAGGATTTATTTATAATATGGTGTACTGCTTTCAATTCTGATATCTGGATAACAATTGCTGGAAGGTTTCACTGGAAAACTTTTCAAGCACAATCCAAAATATCTGAAGTCAAGAGCCTCTTCATAATTTAAAATTCATAAACATAAAATGTACCAAGTAACATTCCATTGAGATAATCGACATTTAAATTCAGAATACTTACATCCAAAAATTTTCTCATTTTTTCTAATTGCTTTTCCAGTGCTTGGTTTTGTTGTCTTAAATCCATTAGCTCAGCATTTTTTTCTTGTTCCAGCTCAATAAACTTACTGATTTGCTCTTCGACATCTATTTCTAGAGCTTTCACTTGTTTTTGAAGGTCCTCACGTACTTTTTCAGCTTGACACTGTACTTCTAGTTTTTCCTTCATCAGTTTCTCTGTTTCCTGTAATAATTCTGTTTACAAATGCAAAAAAATATACTAAATTAAATCCAATTAATGATGTTCTGAAAGTGGAATCAACCCATAATTGTGCTTACATTTTACTTTCATGAAACAAAAGACCTGGGTTTTAATTCAAACACAAATAAAAGTGGGCAAATTTTTTCTTATGAAAATATCCAAGTATCTTAACATATTCCTACATAAGTAAGCAAGCTGGTATAAATTATAAAAAATTAACAGAGAAGGATATGTCCTGTCACTAAAAACAGTATTTTTATGAAAAAAGCATAGCAAATTACAAGTAAATGTTTTCACTGTGAGGAAAAGAACAAAGTCTAGTTAAATTATAGAATATAAGAAAAACTTACCATTTTATTGTAACCTCAGGCAAAAATCAATGAATTCCAAACCTATAAAGTCACTTTTATATGCATACACAATACACATGGAAATAAAATATTGTAAATCTTTAACCGAAGCCATTTACAGTATAGAAAAAGCAACACAACTGCAATCAGAATTTCCTGTTAGTCTTACTCCTTATTAGATCCATATTCCTGAGTTGCTTTTACATGATACACATGTATGTGTATCAAGGGAAACTGATGAATATGAGAGGCAGTGTAGTGTAATGTAGTGCTTAAGAGCAGAGACTGTGAGTTCAAATCTAGCTCTGCCACTTATTTGGTATATGACACTCAACAGACTGTCTTCAGTTTCCTTAGATATGTAATGGGATAATAATAGTACCTATTCCTTAAGAGTTATTTGTGAGGATCAAGTGAGTTAATATACGTAAAGAAAAGCTCCTAGAATATGGTAAACACTATATGTATTAGCTATTATTAATAATATCATAATAAAGTATACAGAGAAAAAGTAAAAAATTCTCTAATGAAGAAAACAGAAGACCCATGTTCCTAGAGTCTTTATACTAACTGGTCTGTCAAAAATGTGCTCAGGACTAGGAATCTATAGAAAACAGCTTTCCTTTTAAACAATACTGATATTAGAGGTTAACATAAAAAATAAATCAACCAGAAAATTTATTTACTAAATCTCACTGATCCTTTTGATACCATCATCTTATACCCTTCCAGATTTCAAAAAAGTATTTTGAAAATTCATAGGCTGCAATTGTTTAACATATTTGTTAAAGAAAAAAGTGTTTTAATAAACAAATACATTCTTTAAAATGCTGAAGAAGCCCTAAGCTTTCTGCATAGATATAGATGATGGTCATTATGAATCTAATTGTTAATTTTAAATAAAAATATGTACTTTTATTGTCAGAAAAGTTTTTGTTAAAGAGATAAAGTGTAAGTGTGAAACACAACAGCAAAATTGTAAAATTAGAAATATGTTAGTGGGTTGAAAATCCAAGGGTCACCCAATTTTTGGAGTTGTAAGTCTACCACCCAAAGATTGACCATGCAATTGCATAAACACACCTGCTCCAGGTGCTGCATCGACTGCAGCATCTACTCTTCCTATGAAAATAGAAAAAAGAAAAAAAAACACAACAAAATGTGATAATTTACATGCCTTCTATTTCCTAACACAGGATAATGCACAGAGAAAACAGAAAGAGAATTGGAAGCAAAAGTTGAAACCATTAGTTATTTTCCTTGGTAAAAATTATGAGAAGTCGCAATATTTTCTTGAATATTCTATTGCATGAAATTTATACTTTCCATATTTAAAATTGCAGGCCTAAATCTGTGTTAAACTAATTTGAGCAATCAGATAGAACACTATTATTTAAAAAATGAATGTGGTATTTCTAAATTGATAACATGAAATTAGTGAAACTACACATTTATAATTTCAACTGCATTACGTAATATAAAACTAAGGACATGTAAAAGAGTAAAGCTCCATTGCAAAATTGGAAATTTATTTAAATTTTTTACTTCTAAATGAACTATAACTTTAAAATATTACCTCATTTCTCATTTCAGAAAAGAATCAAGTCCATTTATAAATAAAGTCCATTTACATTAGATTAAATTAGATACTGGCCTTCTACTAGCAGCCACTGACCTTTCAATCTATTCTACTTGCAAGGTTTAAATCTATCACTATCTGCTCACCCATCACAGTCCTCTTAGTAATTTAATCCAAGTATATATTTCTGCTCCTTCTCTGCTATTAAAAGAACCAAATTTTACAGAATTAAAAAAATACCACATTATTGGCTACATCCTCTTGAGGCAGAGACTTGAGGATAAATGGTGAACGATTTTTCCCTGCTAACACACGTCAAAGGGAAAAGAAAATGAAAAACACCTCAATTCTACATGATTGCTAATAAGACATTTACTTAAAATGTAAATTATAAATTTTCAAGTCTTTATTTAAAATGTATGATACTGGCACTAAAAAAAAAGGAACAAAAAGCATTTAAGTAAAATACAAATAATCGGTCATATAAAGTCTGAAAAATACATACGTTGCTCAACTGGGCCTGCCTCTGCTTTCATAGCCTCCTTCTGTCTTGTCAGAAGTTCTCTTTCTTCTTGGATTTGCTGTCGCTCTGCTTCCAGTTCTTGTAATCTATTACCTGCACATAATAACTCCTGCTCAAGACGATCTATTATATCAGCTTTTTCCTGAATTTGTCTTACAAAAAGAGTTTTTTCATCTGCATAGCCATCAATGACACCTTTGAGATAAAATTAACAGGGAATCAGATCATTACTTATGTCAAATTTTACCATTAGGTGTATATAAACATAAAAGGTATATTGTTAGCAAAACTTTAAATCACTGCAACCCATTAAAAGTACTGACTAAATTTGTTGCTAATGACAGCAGTAACTAATAGCCTTTAATATATTATGTTACATGAAATCTTTTCTTCTAGACTTAAAAATGAAAATTCTTGGAACTCTGTATTATGTAGCTATAAGACATTTTATTAGGACATATAAATAGATTCCTGGAAAGCTGAATAGAAATCAGATGCTTGTGAATGGAATCATAGTGTTAAATATACTAGAGATGGTTGACATTTTGAGTAATTCTAGAAGGTGATCACCCCACAACAGCATGGTAAAATATAAAAACCACAGGTGCTTTAGAGGTTTAAATACTGGTTTCATCATGTAATGGTGGTAATATCGCTTAGTTTCATTTCTCTCATCTTTAAATTATAAGAGTTGTCTTAGGATGGTAGGATTATGGTAACAACCCATCACCATCCTATTTCTGTTTTCTTAAATTGTTAATGCTTTCTGCAATTCTATTCAGTTCTTTTTATAATTAAAAAATATATATATACAGTTTTAAAAATTGCTAGAAGGAACTTTGAAGATAACTACTTGTCAGTGGCTATTCTAGTTAGAATAAATTGGTGGTTTCTAAATATCATTTATCAACAACAAGGTACTCACCCTCAGCCTTACTGAGCTCCACAGCCAGCTGTTCTCTGGCCCTAGACTCCTCATGAAGGCGCTCTTGCAACTCTTCTTGGCATTTGAGGGACTCTGTCGCTTCTTGTTTTTGTCTAAACGACTCACGCATCAACTCAGTCTGTGTAACTTTTGCATGTTCAAGCTAAACAAGGAGGAAAAGTATATATAAAGAAGGATAATCAAATAATTGGGATTATTATTTGAAATAATTGGGACAGTGCCATCCCCCATTAAAGCTAAATAAAAAGGGTTTTAAATAAAAATAAAGTTATACTATTGAACTGTAGTCATTTAAATATGTCTAGTGCACATTAACATTAGTAGGCAGGATAATCATAGCAGACAAGTAGATTGGATATATACAACTTTTCATTAAGAGATATATTCTGGTTTTATTGGACAAAAGAATATGCTTCTTTTGGAAATAAACCACTTTAAATCACTCACCAGATCTGTACTCTCATATGTGAGGAGAAATAAAGTTGAAGTACAGGCTCATTTGTATTTGCTAAAGCATTTTATATAACTATGTATTCAATGATAAACTTTATTATCATTGTATTTAACATTCTATTGAGTACGACTCCTATAGTACCTGCTGTACATGATGGAAAACTAATAACATATGATCAACACAATGGCATCAATGATACAAAAATCAGACCGCATGACAAAAAGAAATTACACATGATTTACCTGTTTTAACTAAATATTTTACTTTTCTATTTTTGAAACATCTAAGAGATTCTATATGAATAGTCAATTTATTTTACATCCTTAGAATACAGAGGTATTAACCATAAACACACCCTTCTGAAAATGCAGTCATTGATACATAGTGACCACATTCTTAAATAATTTTTAGATGACAATAAAATACAGACTTGGGGCCAAAGCTCTGAATTAGGAGATTAATTGGATTACTGTTGCTGAATCCACTGTGTTAAATTGCAGAAAAGCACTGCCTTAGTACCCGTTTATCTGTTTTTATTGAAAATTAAGCTCAAATGTTCTAGTTTCAGATCATTAACACTATCTCCTACATTCATTCACATTAATTGACTCATGACAATAAGAATTTGCAAATTTATATATAAAATATTTTGTTTTTTTATTACCATGTTTGAAATTTAAAAACTGGTCAAATTTATATGGTTTCTCATTTATAGTCAGACAGAAATAATGTACCACAAAACCATGTAGTTATGTAAAAACATTTTATTTTTAAATTAAAGACCTCTGTTCCTCATATCTGAGTGGTATTTACCACAGTAAATGGATTTTAGAGTTTCTAAAGCTTTTTATTGTAATTCTAAATCAATATCCAGTATTCAACTATTTTTGCCTTAAGTGAATGTTTTAAATATCATCTATAACTTATTGTTTGAAAATAATATGAAGACACATCTAAGACTCATGGAAAATTAAGTGTAAATATTAAATCATAAAATATTTCCTAAAATAGCTGTGATGTTACCTATTTTTACTTCTAAATGGCAAAGGAGTATTTTTCCTTTAAATGTGGATATCTAATGCATATTCATTGTTATTATAAGTAAACATAACCATACAGTAATGAACACATTTGTATAGAGCTACTGTTCTAATTTTATAGTCACAGTCTATATTGCAAAGAATATATCAATTGCTTCTATCTATACACATGCAATTTTTTTCTTTAAATTATATAATGATTATCTGGTAAATACATGAAACCTCTATAAGAATTCCATCTATAAGAATTCCAAGTTTTAGCCAAGAAGGACATATATGATCTTTTTTCTTCTTTAAATTTAGTTTGCAAATCAACAAAATAGACATTTGCTTTAGATAAGAAAATTTAGTCTTTGCTTATATAGTCTACTTCTTGACCAGCTCTGAAGAGCATTTAAACAATACTTTCATTAAAACCACAAGAAATAATTTTGGTTTTACAAAACAAACAAAAAATAAGTATTAAAAATCAAATACAGTAGATCTTGCACACTAGGTTCATTTAATATAAGAGATGGGCTCCACATTTTATCGGGATAAGCAACCCATTCAAATGCTTATCTAAATACTTAAAAAAATCTCTTCCGAGTTAAGGTATATTTGTGGATAATATGTACTAACATATATAACAATAATATGCAGAATGTAAATATTTCATATTCAATATTTTCAAAATATTAACGGAGCTTAATAATTACCATTACATTAAAAGTACATAAAGCATCAATAAGTTGTAAGATAGGTAATAAAACTAACTTCTAAAAACCATCTGGCTTGTTAAATATTAGCCAGTGGAGTAGTAAAGCCATGAAAGTCATAAAAAATACTGAATAACTTGCAGTGAATCATTCACAATATATTTAAGCATCAAATTAACCTGAAATACCTTATATGCAGGCCTCTTTACGCTAAATAGCCCCTTTTAATATTTATACAATACAGTTCACATAAAAAGCTTGAGTATTTCTTCAAAAGATTAGTAGCCATATTAAAAATACAGAATATGATTTCCTCAGAGAGTTGACAATATAATTAGAATTAGAATACTGGTTTCCTTTTCCTTGTCCAGTGCTACAGCTAATATGCCATATAACTGGCTTGATGACAAGTCTTTAACTTTTAGGTACCACAACGCCTATTCCCTCAAATACAATCATTTCATTTTTACTTAGGATTGGTATAATGAACATAAGCATAATTAAACATAAGCAGAATCTTTTAAAATAGACTGCATGGAACTGGAGAGTGTAATCTTATCTCATTCTGCTTTCCTGAATTAGAAATGAGCCAATTTAGGACTCCTAGACCTAAATTTAGCCCTTTAATATACCCAGAATGAATGAGTAGTAGCATATCAAACAACAAAACAAGGCTGTATCCCACATAACCTTATTAAAGACCTGTAACATTTCATTTATAATTATACACAGGTTTTTAACTGAATGAATATTTTTTTCCATACTTACTGAATAAGGAGGGGTAGGCAGTGAAATTTTAGAAATAAGTTTTAATATGTGTCCATTTCTTTTGTGAATAAAGTGAAAAATAGAAGTATTAATGATTACAGAATTATTTTCATCCAAATGCTCACACAGAGGAAAAGGATTTGGTAAAGGCACACGAGATTCAACCTCATAAACATCCTCTTCTTGTTCTTCCAACTGTGAACCACTGAGTTTGACAGTGGCCAAATAAGTCCTGTAAGAATCCATTCTAGAAGGTGTAGCTGCTAAATTTCCTCATTTGCTTTATCATTTTTTTCACTACATTTTAAAAGCTCTTTTTAGTTTCATCATAGCAGTATGAAATGTTCTTTTTAGAACTATCAAATAAATAGTACAACTGAGAAATAAAATGCAGAAAAAAGTCCAGTAAATTCCCCTACAAATCTAAAAGAGATCTCCGTGAGTCTTCATCTGAAAACAAAACCAAAAAGCAAACCCCACCCAAACCAAAAAAAAAAAAAACAAAACCAAACAAAAAATCTGTTCAATTAGAATTATTAAATCCTTGAAGAACGTTATAGAATGAAAACGTAAAAATCTCATTAGCTGAGCAACAAAGAGCTTTCATTATCAAACGTGTCTGTGGTAATAAGCTTTCCGAGCAGAACCTGGCAGGGAAGGTCAAGTTTTAAATCTCCATAGTAGCAGTCAGTGTAGTTGCGACATTACTTCCCTTGCTGCTGCTTCAATTTAAAAGGAAAAGCTCTTCTGAACTGAGCTCTTCAAATCATCTCTGACGCTACGCCAAAGGATTCTAGTAAGTGCTCCCTGAGGAAAAGGTCAGAACAAAGGGTGTGGTTTAATGTCTTTACCTATAGGTACACTGACAGGTGGAATGTGAATTAATACGCCCACAAAAAAAGCCTGCCTAACAGGATCCAAGTTCCACGTCAGAGCTCTTAAAAGGGCAATTAGGCAAGCCTGTAAAGCTTCTAGGATAAACTGGTGTTTTTCCACCTCATTAAAAAAATTGTGTTAATTAAAAAATGTGAAATCATTATGTTTGAGTCCACATTACCAATTCAGCTGTCAAAGTATATCAATCATAATTATTTCTGGGAAACTAAATTATCATTTCCTTCTGATATTTCCCTGGAATAAATATTTTTTTTGAGCAACCACTAAAATTAAATTCAGAGAGTTCAGTTATAACTTGTTTACACACTGAATTGTTTATGGAGTAAATGTTAAGGGAAGAAAAAGTCCTTTTCATGCTAGATTGTATATAAAATAGCTGGCAATTACACCACTTAAAATATCCTCTGGCCCTGATTAAAATTTAAAAGTCCAAGTTGTACAATAGTGAGTAAGCCTTCTGGAACTTCAGAAACCCGAGCAATATCTAATAAACCAGCCCTCAATTTTAAAAGGTAAAACTCTAACTTTTTAATACTAAAAGATTCTCAGAAATAAAAACTGTTTTCAATAAAGCAATAAACTTTCATTTTAGTGTCTTTTCTCTATCAGTAACTAATATCCTAAGCCACAAAGCCTTTATCTAATATGGAAAAACCTACAATAGAGCAAGCAGGTAACATTAACAAAAATCCATTTTATAGCCACTTGCACTATATAAAGCTGTTTAGAACAGCCAATATCCAAACCCTTCACAGTGGACTAATACGTGGGGCAGAGAAAATGAGGGAGAGAAAGTCAGCGGTCTCTTAAATTCTGGAACTTGGAAATAACAAGTTTCTATTTATTATGAGTCCTCCAATTAGTCTATGAAAACATCTTAATATCTGTACAAAATGGAGGCCTAACCTTACTACTACTGAGTAAAATTTAAAAGCCCAAGCTGTATACAATAGTACGTTTGATTTTAGTGGGGAATCAGCAGATATAAAATTATTGATATCCAGGTACTCAGCTTTATGAAGTGGTGGAACCCATGCTTAGCAAATACCTCTCAAAAATACTCCTTTCTTGCTCCCTCTATGAGTTACAGTTCATTTTGCAATCTGATGTCTATTTCTCTTATTTAAAGCAAAAGCAAAAACCTGTAAGATGTATCTCCATAAAAATAAAAACATTTAGGTCAAGGTCAGAGCCAACAACAACAACAACAAAAAAACAGGGATAAAAAAGATTCATAAAAGTAACTTTTAAGATGATTTCGGATAGAGAAAATAGCCCTCATAACAACAGTGTATTAACTGACAGTATATTACCACATAATATATTAACTGATGTTCAGAAAACTAAGCCTGAATTAAAAATAATTCAACTTATAGTCTATTTTTTCCATTTTAAGAAAGCATGTAAAATTTTTTTTGCAATCAAAATCTGTTAAAGTCAAGCAATTTCCATTTTTAGAAGGACACACTTTTAATTATTCAGACTAGTTCATATCCCCAGGTTTCAGACAGTAGATTTTAATATATATTTGAAGGTATTAATTTGCTGTTTAGAGTTATGTTTCCCAAACTAAACAGCTTTAATTTAAATATATGTCAAGCCATCTAACCTTTTCCCCATAAATAATTTCCCTCAAATTGTAAAACACTTTATGCACTTCCAGATTTTGATTTGTATCCTTATTTCTCTAATTTATTTAGTTGAGAGACTAAATCCTGGGTACCGTACGCTGACAGAGCCCTGACCAATGCTAACATAATAAAGGCAATACCTGATGGCAGTTTCTGCATGTTTTGACTCAAAATTTTGATTGTAGTTAAGCTTAAAACATAATGACAAAACAAAACAAAAAAAACAGCAAAAAGATATTGCTGTTTATTCTCAGGAAATACCACCTTTTTAGAGAAAATATAGAAGCATATAACTTAAATTCCATTATTCTCAAAAACAAAAATTATGAAACTCATTCTTCTGAGAATAAATTCCTTATTTATTCATTTCTTCCAGGGCTTAAAGGAATCTCTTGGTGAATAATCTCCTATGGCTCTAAATAATATCTCTGGATTCTGGAAAACTTTAATTGCTGAAGGACAATTCCCGAAGAACTGAAGATTTCTGTTTCTATCTGATCCAACAGTCGAGAATGTGTGAAACCATACTCTCAAAGATAACCAAAAAGAGACTACTAAATAAAGACTGTGTTAAAGAGGTTACCCTTCCAAGGACCCGAGGGGAGTTTCCAAGCAATTTCCTCATTTGTAATAAAAGCTATCCCATCTAATAGAAAACTACCATTAGGTTGAATATAAGCCTGTCAGGCAAAAAAAGAGGTAAACTGCACCATAATAAATGTAAGGATTTAGATGCATTCCATTGGGCAAATCACTTTGCCATGGTATGTAGTAATGAAAATGCTTTCTCAGTTTTTTTTTCAAGCAGAGTATACCTAAGGAACCTAAAGCAACCTTAACTTTAAAACTAAGTAAAAAGCTTAATCATTTATCTTCCACTAGTAACACAACATACAGAACCACACCTTAAAAAATAAAATAAAACAAAGAATTTTGACAATTCGCAATATTTATTTAGATTGTGGGTCTCTTCTAATGAAATTTAACCCCACCCAAAACCACAACCCACAATCCTACTCTCTCTCTAATTTTAATAGAGGCAAGTTCCTTCTGATCCAAAGGCCACATGCTCCATATGCGATCTGGATTTCATCCTCACCTACCCTAATGACCTGGCTCTACAAAGTCCATCTGCTCTGTACTGTATCTTCAACTTCTCCATGGCTATTTAATATAAACTATTCAACCTTTAAGAAAGCACACTTTCCTTCGCAAACTAGTATACTCTTTACAGCTAGGCATCATGACAAACTGTTGTCTCTATTTCTTCAACTCCCTGCATTCTGGATATCTCCTCTACCACTCGATGAAGCTGGTTTCAAGGTCTCCGGTGACATCCACATGGAAAATCCAATGGACGCTAAACCCTTGGTGTTCCAAACCTCACCATGGTATCTGACACTTTTGGAACCTCATTTGGCTTTTATGACACAATTCTCTAGATTTTCCTCCTATCTCTCAAGAATATGTACCTTTACCTTCTTTTAAATGTCAGCATTCTGCAGGTACAAAAAGTTGGCTCACTGTACATTTTCTAAAACTATGGCTTCAAAAGCTTTTAAATATTGATGACTTCCAATATAGTCCTCCCCAAACTTCAGAACCTAGTGACTATCTTTACCTGAATGCTCCCTCCATGCATTTCAAACCTGGCTTATCTAAAATTGAGTTCATCATTCATTTCTTTTGATTTCTATCTCAGTAAATGAAACAACTTGGTCAGTCAAGGATTCATCTTCAATGCTCCTCCTCATCCTTATCTTCCACATCCAATCAGTTATACCAAGTTCTATCATATTCAACTTCCTAAATATTTCTCAAATCTCTTCCCTCTTGCCTTAACTTGATCTCTACTACCCCTTACTTGGAAAACTGTAAGGGTTTCTTGTCTCTCTACACTGAACAGCTCTCCACACTCCCCTCTTGCCCATGTACCCATCACACTGCTGCCTGGGCAATCTCTTTAGAGCACACATTTGATATCATTCTCCCACTAAAATATTTCAATGATTCCCCATTTTTCAGCATATAGTTAAACACCTTAAGTCCTACAAAGAACTTTGATATGTGACCACTGTCTATCCTTTACTTTGAGCTTCTACAACATTCCAATCTTGGTGCTTATGAAACAAACTACTTGCTTGCAAAGATATCATGCTGACTTATACCAACATATTATGCCTTTTGCCACTAATTTTCTACATGACCCAGTTTTTACCATGCCTTGTTGAATTTTTTTATTAGCTCAAGTAACTTTGCTGTAGATTTCTCAGGATTTTCCTAGTATAGTATTATATCCTCTGCAAATAATGAGAGTTTTACTTCTTCCTTTCCAATCTGGATGCCTTTTATTTCTTCGTCCTGCCTGATTGCTCTAGCTAGAACTTCTAGCACAACGTTGAATAACAGTGGTAACAGTGGGCATCCTTGCCTTGCACCTGATCTTAGGTGGAAGGCTTTCAGTCTCTCTCTGTTGAGTACAATGCTGGCTATTGGTTTTTCATATATTCCCTTTATCATATTGAGACAGTTAGCAGTTAGCTTTGATTACTATCTTTTGGAGTGTTTTTATCAGAAAAGGATGTTGAATTATGTCAAATGCTATTTCAGCATCAATTGAGATGATCATGTGATTTTTCCTTTTTGATTTGTTAATGTGCTGTATTACATTAATTGATTTTCTCACGTTGAACCATCCTTGTATTCCTGGTATAAACCCCACTTGGTCATGGTGCATAATTCTTTTAATGTGCTATTGAATTCGATTTGCTAATATTTTATTGAGAATTTTTGCATCTACGTTCATTAGGGAGATTGGCCTGTAGTTTTCCTTTCTTATAGCATCTTTACCTGGTTTTGGTATTAAAATTAGATTAGATTGATAAAATTAGTTAGGTAGAGTTCTTTTTTCCTCAATATTTTGGAAAAGTTTGAGCAGGATTGGTGTTAGTTCTTTCTGGAATGTTTGATAAAATTTCCCTGTGAAGTCCATCCTTTCACTTTCCATCTACTTGTAGCTTTGTGTCTAAGATGAGTCTCTGTTAAGCAGCACATAGCTGAATTATGTTTCTTAATCTATTCTGCCAATCTGTATCTTTTAATTGGTAAGTTTAGTTCATTAATATTCAAAGTTATTACTGAAAAGGTGTTTCTTGATTCCACTATCTCATCTTTTTAATTTTATTTGTCAGATCTATATATTCTTTTCCCTCTTTCTCTTTGTATTATTTAAATTACCTTTAGTGGTACTCTTCAATTCTGTGCCCTCCTCCAGACCTCCCTCTCCTGTCTTTGTTTTTCAGTCGGCAGAAATCCTTTTAGTATTTCCTGTAGGGCTGGTCTCTTGCTGACAAATTCTTTCAGGACTTCTTCATCTGTGAAAACTATAATCGCTCTCTCAATTTTGAAGGACAATTCAGCTGGGTAAAGAATTCTTGGCTGGAAGTCTTTTTCTTTCAGGATGTTGAATATATCATACCACTGTCTTCTCACCTCCAGGGTGGTAGTTGAGCAGTCTGAACCCAGTTTTATTTGGTTTCCTTTGTATGTAGTTGATCGTTTTTCTTTTGCCGCTTTCAGGATTTTCTGCTTCTCTTCAACATTTGACAGACTGATTAGTATGTGTCTTGGGGAAGGCCTATTTGCATTTATTCTGTTTGGAGTTCTTTGGGCTTCGCTGACTTGTATATTTATGTCCTTTATGACGGTTGGGAAGTTTCCCCCCATTATATCCTTGAATATTCTTCCTAGCCCTTTACTCCTCTCTTCTTCTTCTGGGGCACCATAGATTCTTGTATTTGTGCATTTTGTTTTGCCTATCATTTCCCTGAGTTCCCATTCAATTTTTTCCATCTTTTTTGCCGTTTGCTGTTTTTTTTTTTTAAT
>PVIY010009628.1:0-71938 GCA_004026745.1 Myrmecophaga tridactyla
GAAGAAGTCACCCCAGGGAAAGCTGTTGGAACCCAGGGGCCTGGAGAGAAGACCAGCAGAGACCATCCTGTGCCTTCCACGTAAGAAAGAACCTCAGTGGAAAGTTAGCTGCCTTTCCTCTGAAGAACCAACAAAATAAATCCCCTTTTATTAAAAGCCAATCCGTCTCTGGTGTGTTGCATTCTGGCAGCTAGCAAACTAGAACACCAACCACTTAAATATGCCTCTTTCTCTCTTGAATTATTTACCTCATTCTAATTTTCCCCATCACTTGTCTTTTTTGTATACTGTATGGTGGGGTCACATTTCATTCCTTTCCCATGAAAGTAGCCAATTATTTCAGCACAATTTGTTGAATTTTGTTTGTTGGTTGGTTTCTTCTTTTGGGAAATGCATGGGCTGGGAATCAAACCTAGGTCTCCCACATAACAGATGAGAATTCTACCACTAAACTATCCTCGCACCTCCTCCCCACTTTTGCTTATCTCCTGCCATGGCCAATTATTTCTTTCATGCTTCCTAATAAGCTTTGGCAAAAATGAAAGCATGGCAAAGACACCTTTGCTTATCTCTTTTGGGGCCTCTTAATTGTTTAAATTCAATAAGCTCAACTCTTGAAAATGATATCATGAGTAGCTAGTTAGTTGAGTTTCAGTATACATGTTAGTTTGGCCCCGAGACAGTAAGTCTGATCAAGACCTTACAACTCTTGATAATAGTGGTAATATAAATAATCAATTGCTAGTTATTATACTATACTAGATTATTTTCTATGACTCAGAAAGCATTTAGGATAATCAATCAGTGCTTTGCTTAAAAAGAAATGTTTTAAAAGGTATGATTGAAGAAGAAATTCAATGGTCAAATAATAAATCATGGAAATTCCTTCATGTAAATGACACTGTCATTTGAGAGATGATATAAAAGTTATAAGGGATATGTTTTAATTTACCCATAATGATATAAAAGTTATAAGGGATATGTTTTAACTTACCCATAATGGAACATAATAAACTATGAGAAATCTGAACTCAAATTCTATAGTTACTTCCTCTGATGAAGATACATTTTTTCCTTATTCAGTTGTCTGAATTCCTTAATACATAAGCTAAAAGAAAATCGCACCTATGAGATTTATTTATCTATTGCATGACCAAGATTTCAGCACTCTTCTATAGGTTAGAAAAGTTTATGAAGTAGTGCACAAAGAAAATATGAGATGCAAGTAGGAAAATATTAGGAACTCTATGATTTAATTTTATTCCTTTTGGAAGGGAAGGAAATAAAGGCAACATCAAAAGTCATTTTTTTTTTGCTGTGGGGTAAAATATTCTCTATTTTGAAATGAGGCATTATAGAGGAAAAGCAGTGGACATGAGACTTTTTTCCCTATCCACCTATCACTGACCATTTTTTATTGATTCTTATCATATTAGTCCATTTATACTCTTCCTCATGCCTAAGCCATACTTGAACAACTTGAACAATTCCTTTACTTCTGTTCTTCCTGTGGCTGTCCACATTTCCTGTATGTTTCTTTCCCCATCCATGTTCTCCTCATGTGTGAATTGATTTGATTGTTGGTTTTCATCTCCCTGAATACACCAACATGCTTAGCTATTTACACCATTTATTCTAATCTATTGCATCAACTTAGGAAAGCAGAATTTGAAAGTATTGCTACAGCATAGAAAGCCCTGAGTCTACCTAAAAGATATAGTTTTAGCAGGAAGAAGGAACTCATTAAAGAATTCAGTATATCAGGGCATCAATCCTTTATTTTAGAGCAAGTGGAGCCTTTATGGAAACAAAAGCAGAATGTGACTTACTTTTCTCTACTGGGGCCTATGGAAAAGATAACTCCTGAAGTGCTAATTAATTTTCTTCAGGAATTGTCCTGGTTAGAACAGTTTCACAGGAAAGCCTTCAGCGGGCAAGGTTTTTAAATGAACCTACAGATCAACCTCACTGAGAAAAATGCTTTCAGTTATGTTTTTAGGGAAAATAATAGATTGTCCTGAGTTCCCTGAAATTTCTTCCCCAATTCCCAATATGAATTATTGGGAGGGATAACTTGTCAGAGGTAACCTAATTTGGTGGTGGTAGTGCATGAAACACTAGAAAAGTAGAAACCATAAAGTGCTATCTATGTATCTTACTAATTTGTATTCTCTAATTGTGTCTGTCTGATATCTGTGAAATTGAAGGCCAAATTTAGTTCTCGAAAATGGTTGAAAATAATCTTTGGAGACCATTCAAACTATTATTCAGAAGCCCACCCTAAAACTCAGAAAATTTTTCACTATTTAATATTTCCACATCAATTTCACCGATTTCTCTTGCCCTCATGTGAAAATTATTTTTATATACATTAAAAAGTGAAATTAAATGTGATTGCTGGTCTATGTCTGCAAATTGACTTGTTGGTATATAAAAAAGTATATTGTTAACTTATAAATTAATGAACACTTTAAAATTATATTGCTTCTAGATAATATATTTCAATCATACCAAAGAAAATCTTGGCATGTAAAGTATATCAATATAAAAAGGTTATGGTTAAAATTTAGTAATTTTTATAAAGTGGTCAGATATTTTCTTTTATTTTTAACAGAAGCTCCACAGAATGATCTTTTTGCCTTAGTAATCTTCAGAGTTGTGAGAACTCAATAAAAAATATGTAAACATATCCCACAGTTCCTAGAAAATAATTATGCAATACAGGTTAGCTACTATTATCATTAGAATGAATTTTAATTTGAAATGATATTTTTAAAAGTAATTCTACTTTATTATACATTTTTGATATTAAAATATTGCAATATGGAAATTAATGTAAAACACCACTTATTGTTATCAACTATTACTTTTTGTCATATTTGTTTCCAGTATTTTCAATCACATAAGATATCACAGATGAACTCTATATCTTGTTTAACTACTACTCTTTGATCTAATACCCAACACAGAGACAAATATCTTGACCTCGGTATGTATTATTCTAATTAGCTCTAATATATATTAAATATTACATAAATATTAAATATTTATATTTAACTAGTAATGATATCAAATATAATAACAATAAGTATTCATAGATTTAAATGTTTCTATATTATTGGGGAGGAATTTAAGCAATAAGACTGAAATCTGTGGTGCTAGCAGAATTCACTGTTATAAAAATCTTGGATGTATCTAACAAGCTGGGCAATAGCAGATTATACTAATTCCATAATTCTTCATGCTGTGTCACTAGACTTGTCAGAGAATGTTTAGCCTGGCCCAATTTATTGGGTGCCAGCAAATTTTAATACTTTTACATGTAAAATTATGAAATTGTTGGGAAAACATGGATGACATAATAAATCATTTTAATTCAACAAAGTATTTCTAAAGCACCAGTCTCTATGCTCTCCTCCCACCTCACAACATGCTTGAGAGATGAAACACATGGAAAGTACATAATTTTTTGAGTACTTTGTAGGAGAAATATGGACTCTGAGTTTTAGTAATTTTCAGAGTCCTCATTCACTCTCAAAGATATAAAACAATGCCAAACATCTTAATTGCAAATTTATCATACAGCAGAAGAAATAAGTCAAGTCCTGAGGGATCAGAAGGGACAAATGACATTAATTGACCTCTATAGGCTTTTTGTAAATGGGATGCTTTGTTTGAGAGGAATCTGAATTGGAGCAGATGATAAGCTATTAAAGCATCCTGATCAGAGTTTCAGTTGGAGATGAGTTCTGGAAATTGGTGTTTACTTCTGGATACAGTTTCCTTCCTTCCCATTTCTTTTACCATCATAAAAAAACCTTGCATGCTCCAAGGTTGAGAACACAGACTAATGAAATAAAATATGATGACTTCTGAATTTACAATAGGACAGGGCAGAACATCATCTGCCTTCTAAGGCACAGCCTGGTCACTTAAAAACAGTCAAGTTCACATATGGACTAGATCTTATAATATCAGGTTTGAAAGGATTAATTATTTATTTAAATTGATCATTAGATTGATCTTAATTTCCTGATCCAGAGGTAAAAGTCAAAATCCTAATGGCCTGTAGGGAGATATCTATTGGGTTATATATGTGGTGAATATATATATGGGTTACATATATGGGTGAAAAAATGAAATATTTTAATCTCCCTATATACAAAAAGAAGAGATGAAGAATATTGGATTTTCTTCCCTTTTTATTGCATTCAGATTTTGAAAGTGCATTTTGTACACCCTACAAAATGAAAAGAAGACTCAAAATAATAACTTTTCATAACCAGGACTCATAGGAGCTCTTCTGAAAAAAAGTTGTGCATCTCGGATCTCATAATTGTTTAAAATCTTTTCACTGAAACTTATAGACAAATGTTTTAGTGGTCAATCATGTACTCTTCAAAGATGCATATTCCTCCCAAGAGGAAAAGAAAGGCCATAGGGAATAAAAAAAGGAACAATACCAGATCTTTAGAAAGCTGGACTCTGGTCGGTTTCTCTGACTATCCCAACCTAGAACTGATTCTCTTTGTAATTTTCCTCACATTTTATCCCTTGACTTTCCTTGGAAACACAAATATTTTCTTGCTTTCAGCACCAGACTTCCAACTTTGCATATCAATTCTTTTCTTAATGAAGCTACCTTTTCATTACTAGATATATATTTCACTACAGGCACCTTCCCTTCGATGTTGTGTAATCTATTTGGCTTAAATGAGACCATAATCTATCTAAGTTTGCCATCCAGTATTATTTTTCCCTGGCACTGGGGATAGTGAAGTGTATCCTTCTGGCTGTTGAGACATTTGAAAAATGTGCTGCAGTCAGCAAGACACTGCACTAATTGGCTTCATAAACCTATGTACTTAACAATGTTTTCACAAGGCTATCCTAGACCCAGATGTTACCCTACAGTGTTGATAAAATGACCCTTAAGATTTTTGTCTTCATAGTCCCTATTATCCATGTGCCACTTATTCTTATTCTTATTTCACATAAGCCCATTGTCTGTAGTGACTTGATCTTTCATCAAACCAGCCAATGGGAAAAAGAAAACCTGCAATATTTTTATTTCCCATCATATGCCTCTCCTATGCTACCAAAAGATAGATATTTAGACAGATAAAAAGATAGATAGATACAGATAGATAATATAGGTAGATGAAAATGGCAGATGATAGATAGGATAGGTAGATGTAGATAAATGTATATAAATTAATAGATAAATAGAATTAAGAGATATACTTAATAGATCATAAATATAGACATTGCTTCAGCAATCAAACCCTACTGCCCAAACTAGTTGTTTCTTATTCTCTTCTGTATAATTTTCAACCCCAGTGGCAAGATCCTCATAAATATATTGAAAACTAGGATGTGAAATTTAATTATGAAGACAAAGCAGGGGGGAATAAGTGTGTATTTGGAGAGCCATTTTTTATTCCATGCACTATATATATGCTGCCAGAGAGACCCTTAAAGAGGGTCCTAATGAAATTTTTATCCATTAGGAAAAAGTAGAGTATTTCTGAGTTCATTTCCCCTTATGCCCATCTTTACTGACTCCAAATCACCCATTAATTAAAAGAGAACTTTAGTTCAGGAGATTACAATGACCTACATTTGCCTTTAGATTTTTCTAATTTGGCTATGCTCTTAAGCCAAATTCTTTAAACTTATGTGAATTATAGAAATGTTACAGATGATATACAAATTATGTTAAATGATAATAAAATCTTTAGATTTATATGAAATCATAACCTCAACTGGAACCCCTATCCTTGTCATGCCTTTTTTTATTATCCCTCTTTTATGGTGGCACCCACTGTGTTTATTTAAAGATAGATTGTAGGCTCTAATTCCTCTCAATGGAGATTTAACTCTTCTGCTGCTAACATTTTTAACTAGAATGAATAATAGAAAAACATCTCAGGATATACACTATCCAGAAAGCTCTTGATTTGCTTTTTGCAAGCCTGTCAAAATAATTTTCAAGGATAATTTTTGTTTTATTTCAGTATAGTATATTTTGCATTTTCACAGTGGGAAAATCCCTAAATTAAATAAGTTGGTCAATTACCTAATCTTTGAAACTCACTTTCTATGACATCTGAATCTTGTATATCTTGAGATAGCTAAATATCTAAAGGTAATATCTCCATCAAACATTCTGCTTCCTGAGAAACTCAATCTGTGTCTACACTAGGAAGATAGAAATAAAGGGAAGTTCTTCCAATGGACAGAACTTCAAATAGTAATAAATATATAGATAAACAAATGTGTTAGCCACTCCAGTTTATGCACAATGGGTTCATGAAAAGGAAGCCACAACTGGAGAAATAAAAGCTATGCATGAGGGCGGGCCATGGTGGCTCAGCAGGCAAGAATGCTTGCCTGTCATGCCAGAGGACCCGGGTTCGATTCCTGGTGCCTGCCCATGTTTAAAAAATAATAATAATAATAAAATAAAAGCTATGCATGAGCCAAGAAAATGGACTCCCACTCATCAAGGCTGATGTAGTTACTGCTTTTTCTTAATGTTTAACCTTTTACCAACAACTACCAATTCAGTCCCTGATAAGGCACCATCTTTCTGTGACTTCAACCAACTACTTTTTGGTAAGGTGACTACATTGTATTCCTTCCAACTTATCAGGGGCAAGATGTCAGATTTTTTTTTTATGGACAGATATTCAGGGTATTGATTAGCATTTTCTGCCTACAAGACATCAGCCAACAGCACTCTGTGGGCTTCTAGAAAGTATAATCATTAAGATGGGCTCCCACCTAATGTCATATCAAACCAAGGAGCCAACTTCATATTAAAGGAGGTTTAAAACTGGGAATATGGACAGGTTACCCACTGATCCTATCACTCAAAATATTCCCCAGAAGTTGCTGAACTTATAGAGTAAATTAACTATCTGTTGAAGGGGAACTGAGTTGCTAGCCTAGAAGAAGAGACTGCAATGATGGGTTGCCATCCTGCAGGATACAGTATAAACCATAAATTAATACCCATGTATTGTACTGTGCCCCTACTTGGTAGAATGTGATTCTAGGAACCAAGAGATGGTAGCATGAGTGACCACACTTACCATCACTCCCAGTTATCCACTTGATATATGTAAACTTCCTGTGCTTGTTTTAAACTATTTTACAGCCCAAAAGGCCATGTTTTAATCCTGATTCAATCTTGTGTGGCCAGACCTATTGCTTATAGTGGAAAATTTTGATTAGATTATTTTCTTGGAGACTGACCCACTCAATTGTGGGTGTGAACTTTTATTTAGTTTACTTCTATGGAGATGTGATACACACCAATTGTGGCTGAGGTATTTTGATTGGATGGATATTTGACTTCACCCATTCAAGCTGGATCTTAATTTGTTAGGGTCCTCTCAAACGGGACAAATTTTTGAGAAAACAAAAATATAGATGTTTTGAGAATAGTTGCTTCAGAGCCAACAATGATGCAGACATTTGGAGATATTTGAAGTACCAAGTGAGAGAACAGCTGCCTATATATGGGCAGAGCCCAGTAGACATCACCATGTGCTTTCCCATGAGATGATAAGCAAGTCAGAGTGTTCTGGAAGAGCTATATGAAAGCCCACAGATGATTAGACAGGAAGACATTGCCATCAGAAGCTGGAAGCAATGGAGCTGAGAAGAAGAACCAGAAGATGCCAGCCAAATAACTTCACAGACAGGCCTTTGTTAAGTCAAGGCGTCTTTATTTGGAGGTATTAGTTTGGACATTTTTATGGCCTTAGAACTGTAAACTTGTAACTTAATAAATTCCCTACTGAAAGCCATTCCATATATGGTATATTGCATTCTGGAAGCTTTAGCAAACCAAAAATACCTCCTATACTATATTTCCTGTCTTTATTCTTTAGGGATCATGTTTCCCAGAAAAGAAGTTCTTCTACCAGGGAACACAACAAGAATGTCATTAAAACTCAAACTAGAAAAAAAGTAAATATATAAAACTCAAATTGAAAGAAGGAAGGTTAAAATGCTGGTATAGCAAGGTGTGGGATTTAGGGCTGCTATTAAATAGTTAATAACTGCTTGGAACAACTGCATGGAGCACCTCAAAAAACAGATGCACATTGTGCAGCAACCAGGAATGAGGTGAAGGTCCAAGACTGATAAATCACAGCACACAACTGTACATAAATTATTCTAAATTGTGGAGGTTGATGCCCACCACCCATTGGCATAGAAGGCTGACAAAGAATCTCTCCCCAGTGAAAAACAGAAGCTCTCTCAATGAGGATCAAGGGAAGGGGAACTCAACTATGCTCCAATTATGGATTTAACTAACAAATTTGGACTGCTGAATATCAGCTATGAGCACAGATAAATATACATTGCAAACAAGAAATAAACCCTTTATCAGCACTGTTTCAAGCAGAGAGAAGACAGGGTTGAGGAAAAAAATAATAAGAAATCAGAGGCTTCTGGAATTTGCTTAGCTAAGGATAATGGAAAGGATTATGCCCCAAGAAAAGGGGCACATGGAGCCAGGTACTACCTCCAGTTCCTCATTGGTGAACCCAGGAGTCTGGGATCTGCTCCATGAGCAGATTTTTTCTCTTTCTTTTTTTTATGCAGCCAGTTATTTAAAGCAATAGGAATTCTCCTTTTTCAGCCATAGCCCAGGCAAGGTAGGGAGTAGGGCTGAATAAAAGACAAAGTAATGAATCAGGTGCAGGAGATAGTTCCCTAAAGAGAGTATCTTCCTCCAAGAAAGATGGGGCAGGGCCCAGTGCAAGTGGTGGTTATCACTCAGAGAATGTAGATCCCAGGGGCTACAAAAAGAGAAGCCCAGAGCCATGTGTTGGGCAGGACAGGTAAAGAACAGAATTAAGAGGTTTCACAGAAAAGACAGGCACCCTGCTTAGCCTCATCTCCAGGGAACCTTGATACTGATTATACCACTTTTGTGAGTCCTGGGCCTTGACTGGAAAATCTAACTGGGGTTGATCCTGTCTGGGGTGATCCTCAACTCAGAGCCAGATCTCCAGGTAAAATTTGCTAGAGGAAACAAAAGTGTGTTAAAAACATACAGAGAAGAGGGTACATAGGTGGTTCAGTAGTAGAATGTTCACTTTTCATGTGGGAGACCTGGGTTCAATTCCTAGACTATGCATCTTAAAAAAATATGCATACAGAAAAGAGAAAGATGGTGGAATTGTGAGGTGTGTAAATTAGATTATCATCCACAATAGCTAGTAAATAGCCAGGAATGCTACAGAACAACTGCTGAGGGAACATCAGTGACTGGACACACAGCATAAACCAGTCTAGACCAGATAGAATGGCTGAGATCACACACAGAGCTCTAAGTTCCCCAAGTCACTGAGGCTAGCATCCCTCTTCCATGGGTATGGATGATTGACTTCCCAAGGGAAAAAGAAACAGACTTTTCTAGTAGCAAGGGCTTAGCTCAACCAAGCTCCAATTGCAGAATTAATTAATAAATTGTGACTACTGAAAACAGATCCCCAGTATAGATAAACCTGGAATAAACACTAAAGGAACTAGAAGTTTTTACTCTTGCAGAGAGGGGGCAGACCTAAAGGGAAAAAAAACAATTGTTTTTTATTTGGACACCATAAAATGCTGGAAAAGGCTGGAACCCAAGAAAAGAGGGTACATAGAGACTGGAGATAAGTAAAGCCATGTACTGACTCAAGCTCTTGACTGACAAAACTAAGCAGCAGGAGTCCAGCTATGAAAAGGCTGTTTTGCATCTTTTTTAGTCCTTAAGTAGCTCATTAGATAGAATTTGAAGCACTCTCAGGCTCCAGCACTGTCCTAGGCATGGGCAGAATTAAGCTTGTCTGAGAGTTAATGTAACTAGTCATTCCCTAAAAGATGTGTCTTCCCAAAGAAAAGGGGGTGGAGCCTACCTTAAGTGGAATCCTTCCTTCAAGGAATTCAGGCCCCAGGCAAAAAAAGCCATTCGATCACATCACCCCAGTCTCAACCATGCCCCTGGCAGGAAGAATATGCTGAAATTAAAGGTACCACATCACTTTAAGCTGGTGAGAAAACTCAGGTGGAAAAGTGCCATCTTCAGGGATGGATAGGAAAAACATAGAGTCTAGAGGCTTCATAGGAAAATTTGATAACCTCTTGGGTCTCACCATCAGGGAAAAATTATGCTGACTGCTCCTCCTCCTCAGAAGTGGGCCTGTCTGCTCTAAGAAAATCTGACTGGGGTCTATAATATTGAGGAGACCCTCTTTAAAAAAAATAGGCTCCATATTGGCAGGACAAGAAACAGAGAAACAAGAACTAAAAAATTCTGTTCATATAAACAGAACCTATGCTAGAAGTCTAGAATAAGTTGAACTGAATGTCAAAGAACAGATAAAGAACAAGTCCATGCATCAAGAAAACCCTAGGTAAAAGAGTGAAAACAACCCCCAGAATAAACTAATTAATGAAATCAAATGTCTATATAACAACAAAATCTATTGAGTCATATTAATGTAATAAAAAATATGGCCAAAAGAATCAAACCAACACTTCAAATGAGATATAGAAGTTGAAACTACTAATTCAGGATGTTCAAACAGGTATGGAAAATCTTATTAAAAATCAAATCAACAAGTTGAGGGGGGACATAAAGAAGACATTAGGCAAAGAAAAAGAAGAAATCAAAAGTTTGAAAAAACAAATCACAGAACTGTTGGGAATAAAGGCACAAGAAAAGGGAGGAGAAAAATAAAAACCTAAAACAGTAAATTGAAGAGGCAGAAGAAAGGATTAGTGAACTAGAAGATTGGACACCTGAAATCTGACACAAAACAAAATACAGGGAAAAGAATGGAAAAATAGAAGCAGCATCTCAGGGAATTGAACAACATGAAGAACACAAATATACATGTTGTGGGTATCTCAGAAGGAGAAAAGAAGGGAAAAGGAGAAAGACTAATGGAGAAAAAATGACTGAAAATTCCCCATTTCTTATGAAATGCATGCAATTAGAAATCCATAGAGTGCAGCCTATCCCACACAGAGTAGATCCAAATAGACATTCTCCAAGACACTTAATCAGAATGTCAAATGTCAAAGACAAGAAGGGAATTTTGAAAGCAGCAAGAGAAAAGTAATCCATCATATACAAAGGAAGCAAATGAAGACTATGAGTGGATTTCTCAGCAAAAACTATGAAGGTGGACAGGCAGTGGTATGATATATTGAAATTCTAAAAGAGAAAACTGGCCAGCAAAATTATCGTTGAAAAATGAGGGGGAGACTAAAATATTTTCATACAAGCAATGACTGAGAAAATTTGTGATGAAGAAAGCAGCCTTGCAAGAAACACTAAATGGAGCACAACAAGCAGATAGGAAAAAGCAAGAGAGAGGGGTCTGGAGATAGTGTGGAAATGAAGATGATCAGTAAATGTAAAAAGAGAAAAAAATAGATATGACAGAAAATCCAAAAGAAAAATATTGTAGAAAAATTATTGTCTTTACACTAATTAATGTTTAATAAAATAAAATGTAAATGGACTAAACTTCCCAATAAAAAGATGTAGACCAGCAGAATGGATTAAAAAACATGACCCATCTATATGCTGTCTACTGGAGACTCATTTCACACCCAAGGACAAAAGTAGGTTGAAAGTGAAAGGTCCAGAAAAAAATATTTTATGCGAAAAACAATCAAAAAAGAGCAGGAGTAGCAATACTAATATCTGACAAATTATAATTCAAATGTAAAATAATTAAAAGAGACAAAGAAGGAAACTATGTATTAATAAAATGAACAATTCAGCAAGAAGATATGACATTCATAAATATGTATGCACCTAGTCAAAGTGCCCCCAAAATACATGAGGCAAATACTGATGACACTGAAGAGAGAAGTAGATACCTCTACCATAATAGCTGGAGACCTCAATACCTCGCTGTCATCAATGGATTTCGCCTCTAGGCAGAGGATCAATAAGGAAACAGAAGTTTTGAATAATATGATAAATGAACTAGAATTACCAGACATCTTCAGAACATTACATGCCACAACATCAGGAAACACATTTTTCTCAAGTGTTCCTGGATCATTCTCAAGGACAGACCATATGCTGGGTCACAAAGCAAGTTTCAGTAAATTTTAAAATACTGAAATCATACAAAACACTTTCTTAGATCTTAATGGAATGAACTTGGAAATCAACAACAGGCAGAGTACATAAGTACAATTCATAAGTACATGGAGCTTAAAAACATACTCTTAAAAAACCAGGGGCACAGGGAAGAACTTGAAAGAGAAATCAGTAACTATCTCAAGGTAAATGAAAATTAAAATACAATATATCAAAATGTATGTGATGCAGCAAAGGCAGTGCTGAGAGGAAAACTTATGTCTATATTAAATAAATGCCTATATTAACAAAAAAGAAAGTGTAAAAATCGAAGAATTATCTGTTCACTTGGAAGAACTAGAGAAAGAACAAAAAATTAACTCCAAATCAAGTAAAAGGAAAGAAATAATGAAGATTAGAGCAGAAATAAATGAAATTAAGAATATGAAAATAATCAAGAAAGTCAACAAATCAGAAGCAGTTCTTGGAGAAAATCAGTAAAATTGATGGACCCTCAGCTAGGGTGGCAGAAAAAGAGAGGGAAGTAGTAAATAAATAAAATCAGTAATGTAAGAGGAGACATAACCACTGGCCCTACGAAAACAAAGGCGGTAATGTGAGGTAATGCAACTATATACTAATAAACTACACAACGTAGATGAAATGGACAACTTCCTAGAAAGAACAACCAACCCTGAAACTTGTGAAGAAATAGACAACCTCAACAAACCAATCACAAGTGAAGAGATTGAATCAATCATCAAGAAGCTCCCAAAAAAGAAATATCCAGGACCAGATGGCTTCACATGTGAATTCTACTAAGCATTCAAGAAAGAATTAGTTCTAGTCTTGCTCAAACTCTTCAAAAAAATTGAAGAGGAGAAAAGCTGCCTATGTCATTCTACGAAGCCAACATCATCCTAACTCCAAAGCCAGACAAAGATACTACAAAAAAAAATTACAGACCAATCTCTTTAACGAATTTAGATGCAAATATCCTCAACAAATTATTTGCAAGTTAAATCCAGCAACACATTAAAATAACTATACACCATGACCAAGTGGGATTTATTCCAGTTATACAAGGTTGGTTCAATATAAGAAAATCAATTGATGTAATACACTATATCAAAAAACCAAAGCAGAGAAAAACCATGATCATCTTGATTGATGTAGAAAAGACATTTGACAAAATGCAATGTCCTTTCTTGATGAAAACACTTCAAAGGATAAGAATAGAAGGGAACTTCCTCAAAATGATAGAGGGAATAAATGAAAAACCCATAGCTAACATTATCCTTAATGGGAAAAGACTGAAATCTTGCCCTCTAAGATCAGCCACAAGACGAGGAGGCCCACTATCATCATTGATATTTAACATTGTGCTGGAAATTCTAGTCAGAGCAATTAGACAAGAAAAACAAACAAAAGGAATTGAAATTTGAGTGGGCAATTGTGGCACAGTGTCAGAGTTCTCGCCTGCCATGCCAGAGACCTGGGTTTGATTCCTGATGCCTACCCATGAAAAAAAAAAAGGTATTGAAATTTGAAAGGAAGTAGCAAAACTACCCCTGTTTGCAGATGACGTGATAATGTATGGTGACGTCCCCCCAATTATAAATATGAATGAAGCCAATCCGGTTAGGACTAAGGTAAATCAGAATACAGGGGAAAGTATGCTATTGTCCATATTTTCAAACTTCAACTTCTGCATGAAACCAAAGAGATATTTATTTTGTCAAAAATTTAAAATTCCTGTAGTATACTATCTGTTTAACCTGTCTGGTCAGTTGACTTAAACACCTAACTACATGGAACCTAGAATAGCAAATGAGATCTTCTTATTCTATACAGGTTATAGTAATACCCCCAATACATTCCAGAGTATTTTTGGAAGAAAATAAAAGTATTTGTAAGTTAACTAGAGGGACTGGAGAGAAAATGTGGAACTATTAAACTTCCCCACCTGGTGAATTCCTAATGTTCTCTCATGCATTAGTGACTTCAGATTTAATGATCCGAGCCCTTGATCTTGAAGCTTGCACTTATTAAGTGTATTTCTGTAATAGTGAAGCTAAGCCTATTTATGAATATGCCTCAGAGTCACCCCCAGAAAACCTCTTTTGTTTCTCAGATATGGCCTCTCTGCCAAAGCCAAACTCTGAAAATAAACTCACTACATTCCCCCTTATGTGGGACATGACTTCCATGGGTGGTACATCTCCCTAGAAAGGTGGGGCATGACTCAGAGGTATGAGCCTGGCCCTGGCATCATGGGATCAACAATGCCTTCTTGACCAAAAGGGGGAAGTGGACTGAAACAAATTAATGTTTCAGTAGCTCTGTTGGTAGGGAAACTAAGAGATGCAGCCCCTTGGAGGGCAGTGTGGTTGTTCCAAGGAAACTAGGAGTGGGTTTGCAATATGATTCTCTAACCCCATGGCTTAGTTTGTACCTGGAACTGAGTGTGGGCACAAGAATGGACATTTGCACATTGGTGTTTATGGTGACAGTGTTCATGATTCATAATTGATGGAGCTGGCATGAGGGTAAATGACTGAGTAATGGAAAGAAATACTGTGGTGTATACACACAATGGACTAGTGAGTGGCTGCAAGAAGGAATGAACCTGTGAGGTATGCAACTAGGTGTATAAATCTTAAGAACTGAATGATAAATGAAATGTCAGAAACAGAAAGACATATGTTATCATGCCTCACTCATATGGACTAACTATGATATAAAAAGTGAGTGAACTGAAGTTGAAAGCATGGGTTATCAGGTTGAGGCTTATTGTAAAGGGTCCTAGACTATAAGCTTTGACAGCAGTCACATGTATTCTAGAGTTGTAACTATTATTTTTAAGTTCTGAGATACTGAGCTGTTTATAAATAACCTTGTTATTCCCAGAAACTTTTGGTATTTATGTGACACCTAAGACTGAGAATTAGAGCTCTAAAGATATGAAGTCAGCACAATCCCATGCAGAAACTAAAAAAAGTGTTGCTATGGCTAAGACAATTTAAATAGAGTTAACTGGTCATTCTGAAGGTTACTCTATGCAAGCTTAAGCCAGATATTCTAAATTGTCACAGTATGCCAAGCCCAAACCAACAATATTCTTGAAAATCTTAAAGAATACCCTGGGCTCTAAGACTCCACAAAAGTTTTACCTATTAAGTTTATTTTTTAGAAATGGAAATCCTCCAGAGGGCTCCAATGCCAGATCATCCCTGAAACCAAGAGATACTATTCTCTCCAATAACATCAACCTGTTTCATTCCCCTACCCCTAATTTTGACACACTTTCTAGCAGAAAGAAGTTAGAAAGCCCAATTGCTCAGATATCCCTGAAGATTGAGAGAATGATGAAATGAAAGGGAGGAGTTATAAATGAAAAATTAGCTATAAATGAGAAATTAAAATTTAACAAATACTTGTAATTACTGACTCATTATATAGATATTTCTTAATTTCTAGTGTATTAGAATAGTGAGAAAGAAATACCTGAAATTGTTGACTTGCAATGCAGTAGCCATGATTGTATAAATATATATTATATAATATATATAATTATATATTTATTACATATAATTATAGCCTTCACCTTTTGACACTGTGATTATAAACATTTTTGTATGACACCCCCTTTATCCAGCATATGGATAGATGAGTGATAAAATAAAGACATGCATGAAAAAATAATAATACATTAGCAATATGAGGAAAACAAACCTATGTAAACTATGGACAATAGTTAATAGTGCTGCTTTAATAATCTTTCATCAATTGTAATAAATGTAACTACTGTTAAAAACATTAGAATTACAAAAAAGTTCTATAATCAATTGTAACAAATTTTCTTCAATGATGCAATGTAGGTCATGTGCAGGTATATGGGAATCCTACATTTTATGCACAATTGTTCCGTGAATACACAACTCCTCTAATAAAAAATTTTAATAGAAAAAAATCTCAGGTTGGCTTCCAACCAGTCATGTGAAGCTTTCCATGTGAAGAGATGACCAGGGAAGGAAAGGAGTCACCATTCTGACAATGAATGATAGGAATAATTGATGCCATTCATCAAGTGGAGGTAAGATGGCTACTATTACACAGAAGGGATGGGGAGTATGTTTGATGCCAAGATAATCAAACATTGGATGTTTCTTGATATTTTGTTGAACAATTTTTATGATAAACAGATACACACAGAATGATGGCATGATGACCAGGGGCTCAAAATATTTAAGGATTGACGGTTTGAGTTATGCCACCAAGTAAGCCAATCTGGACCAATAAAGGCCCTAACTAAGCATGACAGAATTGTGAAATAGGTGATGGAGGAGGGTCAAGATCGGTGTAAACTTCTGCCATAAGATCAGATGCAATAATTCATCCCACTAATATTTCTTTTAAAGGTTTCTATAAGGAAAAAAGATTCAACAGATTCCTGGAAGAAGCACTTCCAGAACATATTACTTGAAGCAAGTGGATCTTGGTAGCACAAAAGATGGAGGATAGTGGATGCTGTTTTATGATGATCTTAAGCACTTATTCCCACAGCTGTTTGGTGTGTTGGTGGCCACCAGTGTTCAAAGGAATCCCTTTGTGGAACTTGACCTTGGGTCTTGTCTCCTCCCAGGAGAAAGTTGTATTCAATAACTGATTAATGAGGAGATATCTCAAAGGACCAGCTCACTCCCTCAATTCAGGAAAACTCTGAAGGGTTGCCTTGGCTCCACAGGTATGCATGGGATTTGCAGAGCTTTTTTCACAAATGTACCATAGTTCATCTTCTCTCTCTATGCAATTCTGACTCCTTTGCTGCTCAATAGGTATCGATCCAAAGAAAACTGCCTAATAAACTTAATACATGCAAATCTCTGGCTCAGAATCTGCTTCCCAGGGAGAACAATGTGCAACAATATATATCCCTGGAATACATTAATGAAGATTTGTAATGTATAGGGTATTTCTGAGTGTATAGATATCAATCTTAAATGCAATCATATTTCCTCAGATCTTTAAGTTCATCATGGATGTATAAATCCTATCTCATTTGCTGAAGAAATTTATATTGTTTAATTTCTGCATTTAACAGATTTGTGTATGGCACTGCTAAACTTGGGGACATTCCCTGTGACATATTACTAGACATTAGCTAAAGGAAAAGTTTAGCACTCACTAAATTTAACTAATAACTATATACATTGTCTTATGTTTCAAAATTCTGAAACCCCATGATAAATTTTCCTCAAAATATATCAGTGTTAACCACAATGTACATACAGTACAGCATTTGTAAACTCTTTCTCATGTAAATTTCATATGTCTCATATTTTAATTTTAAGTTAGTCAGTTCACCATCATAGGGCTTGTTCAAGAGCACATTAAATTTAAAGTTAATAGAAAAAAGAAATAATAAAATAAAAGCAGAAATTTATGAGAGAACAGTCATTAAAATAACATATGAAACCAAAAGGTGTTCCTTTGAACAGATTAAAAAACTGACAAACCTCTAACTAAACCAATTTAAAAAATTCAGAAAGGATGTGAACTACTAAAATGTAGAATCACTATAGATACCACAGGTTTTAAATTATTAGCAAATGTTGTGAACAATAAATTTCACAAATTCCTTGAAAGACACAAATTACCAAAATCACAAGACTAAAAAGAATAGAAAGACTGAAAACTTTCTTTTACCAATTAAGGTAATTGAATATTTAATGTAAAATGATCCCACAGAGAGATTATAGACTCATATGTCTACAGTTATGAATTCTATTGAAATTATTCTATTATTAAGAATAAATAATACCTATCCTAAAAAACTCTTTCAGAAAACAGAGGAGGTGGGGGTACTTCCCAAGCTATGTAATGAGGTTACCATCACATTGATGCAGAAAGTAGACAAACGTGTCACAAAAAAGAAAGATATTACCTAAGATTACTCATAATTACAGACACAAAAGTCCTAAAGAAAGTATTAGCAAATAAAATACAGAAGGATTCTAAAAGGCCAATACATTATGATCAACTTACCTTTTTTTCTCTCTTGGCAAAGTTAGGTTAATGTAAGAAAGCCAATTACTTAAATTTACCATACTGATGGAATAAAGAACAAATATCATGCAATCATCTCATGAAATGCAAAAAAGCATTGGAAAAATACCCAATCCTTTTCTGGTAAAATCTTACACCAAGAATAGAAAGAGACTTTCTAAACCTGATAAAGGACACCTATGAAAAACTTACAGATAATATCATGCATATTGGTGAAAGACAATGCTTCCCTTTAAAATTGAGAGTAATAGCAGAGTGTATGGGTAGTTCAATGGTAGAATTCTTGCCTTTTATGCTGGAGACCCGCAAATGCACTCTTTCCACCCCCGAAGTAAAATATATCCCCTTAGCTGCAATAGCAAGATATTCACATGGAAGTGAATGAAATATGACACCCTCAGCACAACATACCAAAAAAGTTTGAGAATAAGATAAGGATTTCTGTTCTTACTACTTCCATTCAGCATCATTTTTGAATCCTAGTCAATACAACCACATAACAACTGGTAAGAGTGAAGTAAAACTGTCTCTATTTGTGGGCAATATGACACACTCAGAAAGTCCTAAATAAACTATTTTAAAGATTGTTAAAATGAGTAAGTTCATTTAGGACAATCACAGGTTACACAGGTCAATCTAGAGAAATCAATTTTATTTCTACAATATTTAAAATGGTATCCAAAACCATTAAATACTTAAGGATGAATTAGCAAAATATGTTCAAGAGGTGAACAATTAAAACTTCAAACACTTCTGAGGTAAAGTAAGAGATAAGTGAAAAATACCATATTTCTGAATCAGAATATTGCTAAAATCAGTTCTCTCCAAATTGGTCTATAAATTCAATGCAATTCTAGTAAAAATTCTAGCAGGCTTTTTTCTAGAAATAATACATTGTATTTCACAAAATTTAAAAGCTTCCTCAAGGGAAGACACTATTTACAAAATAAAAGGCATATTTTAGACTGAAAAAAAAATTACAAAACATTTATCTGACCAAAAACTTGAGTCCAGAGTATATAAAATAACACCTAAAGCTCAATTACGAGAAGATAGATGAGCAAACAAAAATAGGCAATGTTTTTAACAGAAACTTCACAAAATAGAATATTAGGATGCTTATGAAATACACCTGAAAGGATTGTCAACCTCACCACTCATCAGGGAATGCAAATTAAAACCACAATGAGATATAAACATTAATGGTCTCAAAGGGCTTATATTATGAGTATTAACAATATTACATGTTAAGAAGAATGTGGGGCAACTGGAACTCTCATACACTGATGCTTGGAATGCAAAAGGTACAGCCACTTTGAAACAGATTAGAATTTCTCATAAAGTTAAACACACTTACAATATGATCCAACAATCCCATTCCTAGGTATTTACCCAAGTTAAATGAAAACACCTATTCCAAAAGAACTTGCATACTAATTTTCATAGCAGCAGTATTTATCATGTCTAAAATCTGGAAATACCTAAAAGTCCATCATCAGATAAATCTTATATATTGATACAGTGGAATTTTAATTAGCAATAAAAAGGAATGAGTTACTGATACGTACAATGAAATGATAAATTTCTAGAAAAGGTACAACTATAGTGACAGTGAACTAGTGGTTCTCTGAGTCTTGGGTGGGGAAGAGAATTGACTACAAAAGGGCACAGCAATACTTTTGGAAGTAATGGAAATTATCTATATTGTGATTGTGGTGGTGTTTGCACAGTTATACATTTGTCAAGTCATTGACCTATATGCTTAAAATGGGTTGATTTTGTTATATGGAAATTATATAATTTACATATCTCAATAAACCTGAAAAAAGTAAATGAGCCATTTACATGATGAGAGGCTGAAGTGGTGCACTAGGTATCCTAAACCATGAAATAGCCTTGATGGCAGAAGAAATCTATATTTTCACATTTTGTCAAGTTTGGGTTATGTGCAATATGATTCTTACATTGTGGCCCTGATTGTATAATAAAAATTTTGTAATATATATATATATCAGCCTTGTTTGGGAGCTGGATTCAAGACATTAGACTGTACCCATTTTAGTGCTCATTTTGTGGCAGTTAGAGGGTGAAGAGAGGAGAAAAAATCAACAGAGACAAAACCAAGCAGGTCTGACCAAGAAATAGAATTACACCTAGGAACTTGGGAGAAATCCTGGAGATTGTCTTAGTTTTGTGTTTAAATTTCTTAGGTTGATCAAGTAAATATCATGAAATGGGTTGGCTTAAACAATGGGAACATCTTATCTCATAGCTTGGAGGTTAAAAGAAAGTCAAAATTAAAGTGTCATCAAGGTGATGATTTCTTCCCAAAGACTGACATTATGGGGCTGGCTCTCAGCAATACTTGGCTCTCTGTTACATGGCAAGGGACATGGGGGTGCCTCCTGTTCTCTCTCTCCCCTTCCATTGGTTTTGGCTTCTGGCACCCTGTAGCTTTCTCTTTCTCACGTAGGAATTCATTCAATTTATAAAGGACTACTGTAATAGGACTAAGACACATCCTGACAGGGCTGCCACAAATACAACTTAACTGAAGTAATTTCATTATAATGTCTTACTTACAATGGGTTCACACTAACATGAATGGATTAGATTTAAGAACATATTTTTCAGGGGGTACATATAGCTTCAAACTATCACATTTTGTAAAGCCATTTAATAGGAATTGGATCAACTACATATATATTTTTAAAAAGGTGAAAAACTACAACTGATATATGGATTACAAAATTTGTGACTTTCTAAGATATTATTTTAAAATAAACTGTCCATTAATCACTATGACTGCGTGTTAGCTGACCATTCCAGTTGAAAATGTCTCCAACTTTAAAGTGGGAAATGCAAACTAGATTTATTTCAGGTGGTAATGACTGGAGTGACCAAGTGACAAATCACTTATTCCTTATATACTCCTTACAGGAAAATACATTTCTTTATTTGGAAAATATCATATATAGGTGTCTTTTTATAGCTAATGGGAAATATTCTTTTTAGAACAAGGTTTAAAAGCAAAACAAACTAAGATGTACCAATGGTTTTTATCAATACTTTTTTGGGGTAATTCATTACAACATCCATTAGATGGCACAAGTTATTTTCAGAGCCTTGTTCTATTTGCTTCCGATAATATATGCTCAAATATTACTTCATCTAATATTCCCTGCTTATCGTGTTTATTACTTTGCAGTCTGTAAATCACAAGCTTAGAAGTTATTCCCACTTTCTTTTATACTTCCAACTGTCTTGAAAAAGTAGGGTATATGAGAAATGTGTCTTTGTTACATTATTTGAGAGTCCGTCCCACCTTTTATTCACCAATCTTATTATCTTCAACTGAGAATGGTAAATTAAAGGATATGGATTAATTTTACTTTCTACATTAAAAATATATTACCCAAATATATATATATTATCCAACAAATAATGATGATTAAAAGAAAAAGCTTAAGGTGTTTTCAATATGTAATTAACTAAACCAACTAAAGCAATTTAAAAAATTTCTTAGTTTTGTTTAATTCAAAGCATCATTTCTGGGACCATGCAACTCTCCCCAACAAAAAAAAACAAAATAAAACAATAACAAAAAACAAACAAAGAACATCATCTTCCTACAGGAATTACCAACTGGTATTTTTCACAAGATCTATGGCCACTCTCTCAGATGAACAAGAGCCTTTAAACAATATTGCAGGGCAGGTGATCCCTCTGACACATCTCCCACTCCTAGCCCATTAGTCTCTTTACCGCCCCTCTTTTGTCTTTGATTCCAAGGGTATAGATTAGAGGGTTGGGACTAGGTGTGACAACAGTATAAAAGAGGGCAATGTACTTGACTTGATCTTGCAAATTCCCAGATGGTGGCTGGAGATATATGCATATGACTGGTATGTGAAAGAGATACAACCATAAGATGGGCTCCACATGTCCCAAAGTCTTTCTGAAGTCCAGTTGTAGACTGCATCCCCAGCACTGCCTGTTTGGCACCATTGGAGGCAAGAATAAGAATGAGAGATATGGGCATAATAATTGTGCTCCTGACTATGAGGATCAGCTAATTAGCACAAGCATCAGTACATGAGAGTTAGAGTAGTGCTGGAAGTTCACAGAAGTTATCTACTTGGTGATGTCCACACAAGTATACCCAGAAGGTAAAAGAAGAATGAAGTGCTGAGATGGTAAAGCCACTTACCCAAGAAGTCAAAGTCAACAGGTGACAAAAATGAGGGTGTATGGGAAAATTGTAATGTAAGGGTCTACATATAGCTGTGTAATGTTCATAGGACATCACCACCAGTAGGAAACTCTGTGGTTCCCAAAGGACAAAGTAGAGTTGACTCATGCAAACTTCATAAGAGATAGTCTTCCTGGACCCCAGATATTGACAAGTAGCTGAGAAATGGAGCTGGTGGCATAGTATAGGTTCAGTAAAGAAAGGTTTGAGAAGAAGAAGTGCATGAGAGTATGGAGATGGATATCGAAACATGACAAGATAATGATGAATAGGTTGCTAATCAGTGTCGTCAAGTAAAGCATCAAGATAACCACAACAAGAATTACTTCCAGATGAACCCAATTAGAAAAACTCAGGAGATTAAAGTAGCTTTGAGAATTTGCATTTTCATTCATCATTCATTTCCTGATATGTGAAGAAAGAATCATATAAATCCTTGCCAAAAAAATGGAGAAAGAAATGTATGCCTTTCCAAATACAATTGTGCATACCATGACGGCAGTAATATTTTTATACTTTTCTTATGTTTCATTCACATATTTGTAGATAAAACCAACAGCATCGCAAATACCTGAGTTATTTTATACACCTCTAAGTTAGCATTTATATAAATGAAGATTAATGATATTCCTTACAAGCCAAAAAAGACAATTTTCCTGAAAAATAATATTATTTTACAAAATATCCAACTATACTTACCTTCCTTTCTATACATTCAGGCTATTTTTTGGTTACAGAGAAAGGTAGAACTACACTCTAAATAAACTTGCATATAGATGAGAGCTTGCCATGTGATGAAAAATAATTCAATAACATTTAAAAATATTAATATTGGGTAAAAAAATTCAACTTATCTTGGATATGATTATAGAAGAAACAAAGTATTCTAATTTGTTCATTTATGGTAACAGTTTATTTCTAGACAAAAATATAACATACAAATGGAGGTATAAACACCCACACATGTAGACACCAATTTAGGAGTATTTACAATAATGAGCAAAGCTAAAATCTTAGTCCTGATAAATAGAGAAGTGAAATCAATGGAAAAATCAGGGAAAGAATACTTTTAAAGGGGAAGAACAATATAACTAAATTTGGACAAGAGAAACAATATCACACAGTGGAAGAAAAAATGTAGGGAGGGAGCCAGAGAAGGAAGAGAAACTGTGTTAAAGGAGGAAAAAAGAGAGGAACTCCAATTGTAGTACTTGGGACTGAAGGCTTTGAGACCTGGATGACAGGATTTGAAAAGAATTTCTGCATAACTTTATATGCTCTAGGTCAATAACTGAGACATTATTTATATTCTGGGTCATAATTTATTATTTCATATGTTTTGGCTTTTCTACAGTTGAAATGGAGATTCAGAATATTTAATAAAATTAAGATATGTGAATATTTCATAACATCCAATAGCAAGTTTGTCTTGTCATTATTCCTTTGTAAAATATAGTAACAAAAATTGAAATATGCACTGATAGTGTGATTTTCAATTGTCACTTTTATTTGTGTATTATAAATTTTTTTAAGAAATCAAGCACTTTCTTTTATTATATAGTTATTTCTATAAGTCATAGTAACTTACAATTTAAATATTCCTCATTGCTACAGCCAATTGTTCTCATACTGACTGATAGGATGCAGCAAAAGACAAACTCAATCCCATCAGACCTATCTGCATTATCTATTTGGAGAAATTCTTAAATGCTCAAATATTGTAAAATCTTGACTTTTGAAACATATTTTAGGGGTATTTAATTGATTGTATTACTGCTTGAGAACAAGGGACATTAATTTTGACCCAAGGCTGTGAGACCTATTCAGGCAGGTACAAAGATTTTTATACCACCTTTAATATAAATGGTAGTATAATGAATTGTTAATATTCTATATTATTTTCTAAAGCCTTCTGGGATAATTATCCAGTGTTTTACTTTTAAAATAAATTTCTTTGCTCAAATAGTAAATAATAAAATTCCTTTACTACCTTTTGAGGAATGATGGAAAAATTCTGAGGGATTTCTTTTTAACTTATCAGAATGAATGGCAATATGTCACAAGAAATTTGAACTCAAATAACTCATCAGAGGTTATTCCCTCTGATGCAAGCAATTTTCTTTCCTTATAATAGTGGCCTGAATATAACTTACTATACTTAAAAGAAATTGGCAGTTGAATTTTATTATATGCTGCATGACCCATGTTTCAGCATTCTTTCAAAGGTAGAAGGGTAAGGAGATAAGAGACAGAAAAAATAGTAGGACTTATATAGAGAAAAGATAGGAGCTTTATGGTTTGATTTTATACATAATGGAAAAGAGGGGAATGAAGACCTCATAAAAGGTGGCTCTTTGAAATCAGATATTGTGAATTAAGAAAGCTTAGCACTCTTGTTCCCATCATCAGTAACAGACTTTTTCTAATTGTTTATACTCTACTTGGTTCTTAAGCAGTACTCCATCAACTTCTTTCAATACTGACCTTCCTGTGTTTGTCCACATTCCCCTTTGTCATCTTCCTGATCTATGTATTTAACATGTATAAACCAAGTTGGGGGATCTCTAGTTGTTGTGTAACCTGAAAGCATCAAACTAAATGCCTTCTACACCACGTTTTCTAACATACTAAATCTAACTATAGAAAGCAGAGTGTGAAAATACCTGCAATTAATGCTGCCATAACAGGGAGAGACTGGAAATGTCCAAAAGACTTGTTTTCAGCAGAATGTGGGAACACTTTAAGGCATTCAAACAGTCAGAGGATGGAAACTTTATCCAAGAGCAAATGAGGTTTTTATTAAGACAAAAGAGGAATATAACTTGCTTTCCTTGACTGGGGCCACTAGGAGGCTAAATATCAAAATGAAAATTAATACCCTTCAAGGAGCTTTCCTGGACAGCATGGTGCAATTCTCACAAGATAAAACTTCTTATAAAAATGACTCCAGCATTATGCTTAATGTGTACAGATTTGGCAGTGATCCATCCACAGACCAACACAGGAAAAGGTGCTTTGAGTTGTATTGACAATGATGGCAATGGTTTCAATATATTTTGCCTAAGTCCTAAAATGATAAGACAAGTGGTTAGAGGTAGGGGAAGTTTAGGTTCCATGAAACAGAAAAAAAACTGGAACAGTTTTTAAAGATGTTTTTCCTTCTTTACATGCATTTCTTTTCCTTATTTACATGGTACTCTTTGAGTGCCTTCCTGCATCCTGTTTGTTTTTGAAATTTAGCCCTTCAAGAGTTTGAAATATTGTACAAATAACACTCAGAACTTTGACACTAAACACTTGTATGACCTCTACGAGTTTTAGTACTTCAAAAATCTTCCATTAACAATCTCCCCTTGACTTCCTATTAAGAATCTTTTAATCAGGGAAGCTTTTGTATTTTCTAATCCCAATTCTCATTACTGTAGCCACTGCCTCTGTTTCATGTTGCATGCATTCTCCACCTGAGTCTAGCAGGAGACAACATAGTCGAAAGTTTCATGTGGGTGTATAGCTTTCTTTTCTATTCCAAACTTCATCAGTGCCTTGATTTTAAAAAGAGCCAAATTAATGTGACATCTTTTATGGCCTCTTTGTCTGGCTGTATTTGGTTTTAATTAGTGGCTTCAAATTTTATACCATTTCTGACATGCCCTCCCTAGTAATAGTAGCTAACATGTATAATACACTTAATGGCTTGAGTACTTTTAAAAACACTTTCTATATACTGACCCTTTTAATATTTACCACAACCTTATAGAGTAGGCTATTCTTATTATCCAAATTCTACAAATGAGGTTATTGGGGCACAGAGAAATTGAACCACTCAACCAAGATGGCACTGTTAATAATAAAGACAGGATTTGAAGCAAGGTGTTCTGGCTCCAAAATTGGAGCTTTTTATCACTCTGATATGCTGCTGAAGCTCAGCAGCTTCACACATTTTAAAAATATACGTGAGAGATATAGCACCCCCATACAAAAGCTTATTCCATTAACTTGAACCATTAACTTCTACCTGATTGTCAAAGGAATAGGATATAATATTCTATTTGCATAAAAATGTAAATGTGTAATAAAGTTTCCTGTGTGTGTTATGTTAGGATTCACTGACATTAATCTTGTAACATATTTCTCCTTTTAGTTAGTTTCTGTGACTGGGGAAAGAAATTAAAAAACAATATAGGGAAAATTAAATGAGAATTGGAACATTTTGAACTTTTTTCCTTGCTTTTAATTTAATTAAAATTACATAAATTTATAAATGTTTTATATATATGATATTTCATATAATTATGTATCTAAAATACCAGATAATAATTTTGCTCAATCATGAGTGGAACAGGTGTCTATTCCATTCTTCTCCTTCCCCAGTTATCTTTTTTATTAAACAACCCCTCTGAAATATTTTGGCTTACTTTTGGTATTTAACTGTATATTTATGAATAGTTTACTTATGGTGCTAATTCCATTTTTATTTTTGTTTAGTTAATGTCTATTAAACCCTAACCTATGTAAGCTTGCTGTTTATTTCTTTTTTAGGCAACCTGCAATTGATAAGCACCCTCCTCCCAGGACCCCATGTGCTGCATGCAAGGTTCTTCCTAGGATCTCCCTTCATCATTGTCCTGTGGAATTCTTTTCCATTGATCCTTTGTAGTGGCCAGGGCTTACTGGATCCCCTGCCTTTTTCCATCTTGTAGAGCAATTCCTCTTTTGCTTGGTTTTCTTAGGTGTGTCAAATAAACTTCAAACTCCATGAATCTCATTGGGGGATTATGGTTTAAATTAGTACACTGATACTGACTTCTCAGTCACCAGATTGTAGCCACACTTGTGTGTTCCTGAACAGAGCAGTCCTGAGAGCAGCCCCACCACCCACTTTAGAAGTGACCCTCCCAGCAGGGCAGTTTTTCAGAGGAGGTCTGTTTCCAAGCTTTTTCCTCCAGTCTCTCCACTGATTTTGTAATGAATTAATTTGCTGCATTAAGCCCCTTTTTTGCTTAAAATGCATTTTAATTTGCATACAGAACCCTGACTGAAAATATGTCTGGTATTAGGACTGGCCCTAAGAAATAGACCCTCAAAGAGAGACATTCAACATGATCTATCCGAACTGGCTGGATCTTCAAGGCTCTCCAATGGATCATTCCCATAACCACAGAAATATAGGAAATAAACAAAATTTTAAAATTTTTCTTGAACTTTCTCAATCTGTGAACTTCCATGTCATTTTTGCTCCCCTTAACAGCAGAGCTACTGGAAAGTATTCTCTATACTTCCTTTCCCGTTCTTTCCTAAACCCAGTATATGAGTATTTTTAATCCCCATCACTCCATTTCAACAACTCTTGTCATGGGCACCAATGACCTCCACATTGTAAAGTGCAACTGACAACTCACAGTTTCAAATCTACTTGATATCATCCTTCAGAAACACCATAGTTTATGTGCTAGTTATTCTTTCTGCTAGTTTTTTCTTTATCCTCCATCTCTAGAGAATATAAATAGAAGGGGAATTATTATGCTGTAAATATGTGCATCTTCATGTCACTAGACATTTCAGAGTCATTGTTAGTGCATTTAATAAGTTTTCTTTATTTTTATCATGATGGTCTGTGCTTATCTGAGACTAATATGTACCCCAGAAAAGCCATATCTTAATCCTGATTCATATTTGTTGGACCAGACTTATTGATTGGGGTGGAAATTTTTTATTGTATTATTTTCATGGAAATGTGGTGTCCAATTGTGGGTGTATCCTTTTGATTAGAGGGAGATGTGACTCTACCCATTCAAGGTGGGTACTGATTAGTTTACTTGAGTCTTTTAAATGAATTATTTTGGAGAAACTTCAGATGCAGATACTTAGAGTACAGTTGCTTCAGAGCTGACCAACACATGGATATTTGGAGATTCTTGGAGTGCTGACAGAAAAAGAAGATGCCTAGATATGGGTAGAGCCCAGCAAACATTATCATGTGCTTCCCATGAGATACTAAGCAAGCAGAGTTGTGTCCCAGAGGAGCTAAAGGATAGCCTACAGATGGTTAGAAAGGAAGCCATTAGTATCAGAAGCAGAAACTATGGAATAAAGAACAAGGACCAGAGGATGCCTGCCACATGTATTCCCATGTGACAGACATTGGCCTTTCTTCAGAGTTCAGGTATCTTTTCCAGATGCCTTAGTTTGGACACTTTCATGCTTTAGAACTATAAACTTGCAACTTGATAAATCCCCCTTTTTAAAGCCATTCCATTTCTGGTATATAGCATTCCAGCAACTTTAGCATATTAAAACAAATTTTGATACCAGAGAAGTGGGAAGCTGCAGTTTGCAAATACCAAACATGTGAAAGCAGATTTTTAAATGGATAAGGGGAAGATTTTGGAAGAATTGTGTGGGATTTGAGAGAGAAGTCAGAATACTTTGAGGAGACTGTTAGTAGAAATGTAGACTCATAGGATACCTCCAACAAGGCCTTAGATAGAAATGCACAATGTGCAAACAGTACTTTATTTGTCCACATTCTGTGTTACTTTAAAACAAGAAAGGTGACCCTTGTTTTCAAGTATAACAGAATGTGGACAAATACAGTACTACTGTTGGATGGAAGTTAGAATTTAAGGTGATGACCCATAATAGCTATCTGAGGAAATTTCTAAATTAAATATGGAAAATGGAACTTGGCTGCTCCCCATAGCTTATAGTAAATTGTGAGAGGAAAAATAAGTTAAGAACTGAATTCTTGGTTATCAAGTAAACAGAAACTGATGGTGTGGACAAATATGGACTTCCAGAAAGTTATACCCCAGTAAATAGGGCACCACATAAGGGTTTAACCAAACATGGAACCAGTCAGCCATTACAGGTCCAGCCAGGCTTGGAAATGGAATTATCCAGAAGATATTTGTGGAAAGTTCCTTTGTCTGATGGCGATAATCCCAGTGTACTGCACAGAAAACCAACAAGAGTGTTGTGGGATCTGTATAAACAGAATCACTTCCAGGCTGGAATAAAAGGGAAATAAAAGGGACAAATTGGAGGGAAAATAACTTCAAATTCAGGACCAGGGAAGCTAAGGTCTGAAGCCAAGAAACATTGGGCAAGGAAAGCAGACACACCCATATGCATGGAAACGATGAGTTTGCCCCAGAAGCAGAGGGTGGGCCTTCCACTTCAATGCTTTAGAAGATTTTTGCCACCCTAGGCTTAGGAGAGGGTGAAGCACATAAACCAGGGATTTGGAGAAGACTAGCTGCTATCTCATTGTTTTTGTGGGGTTGATTGTGTTCCTTGGAGATTGCAGAGAGCCTGGGTCCTAATGTTGTAGGAAAGTGGAGTGGAGATAACTGTCTTTGCCCAATGAGTCCCAGTGTTGCAACTCTCACCCCAGTATTTGGAGAGAGGAAGGTTGCTGTATAGGCCCTTGGAAAAGGTGGGACTTCTCTTTCCTAAAATTCCCAAAATGAATGGTTCTCAGACTTTGAAATTCAATAGAATTTGCCCAGCAGGTTTTCAGAATTGTTTGGGTCCAATGACCACTGTTCCCTGTTAATTTCTCCCTCTGGCAATGAAAATATGCATGCTATGACTTCCTCTGTTTATTGGCAACAGATAAGTTCTTCTGAGTTTCTCAGGTCCAGATCCAAGGGTAATATTTTTGTTTTAGGACAGACCATGCCTGTAACTGACTTTGATAAGATTTTATACAGTTCTTGACTTTGTAGGGTATCTGTATTATTACTGAAATGGTTTAAGGCTTTTGTGATATTGTCATGGAGTGAATGTATTTTGTATATAGAAAGCACATATCTTTTTTTGGGTCCAGAAGGTGGAATGTACCAATATGAAACTATTATGAATCCTAGAAAAGCCACATTTTAATCCTGATCCAATTTTATGGGAGCAGACCTATTGGTTAGTGTGGGAAGTTTTGATTGGATTGTTTATATGGAGATGTGCCACACCTTATTGTTAGTGTGGCCTTTTGATTAGATGGAAATGTAACTCCATGCATTCATGGTGGGTCTTGATAGTTTACTAGAGTCCTTTAAAGGGGAAACATTCTGAAGAAATGTCATATGCAGATGGTTGGAGAACAGTTGCTTCAGAGTTGACAGAGACATAGATATTTGAAGATGCTTGGAGTGCTGACATAGAGAGAAGATGCCTAGACATAAGCAGTGTCCAGTGGACATCACCATTTGCCTTCCCATGAGATTCTAGTCAAGTGAGAACTCAGAGTCGCATTCATGAGGAGATAATTGAATGCCCACAATTGGAGAGGAAACAACTAGTAACAGAAACTAGAAGCAATTGAATCTGGACCAAGAAGAAGAAGATGCCAGTGACAAACACTTACCTTTCTTTAGAATTAATGTATCTTTCTGTGGATGCTATAGTTTGTACATTTTTATTACCTTAGAATTATCAACTTCCAACTTAATAAATTTCTTTTTTAAAAGCAGTTCCATTTATGCTATATTGCATTTCAGTACCTTTAGAAAACTAATACATGGTCTTAAACAATTTTTGTTAGATTTACTCAGATATTTTTAAGGAACTTTTGATATTTTAAATTACATTTTCCAGAGGTTTGTTGGGGATATATAAAATGAATTTGATGTTTTTGTTTATCATATCTATATCTAGAAAAGTTTTCAAAAACCTTCTGAAAATTTATCTGCAAATTCTTTGAATTTCTTTACATGGATAACCTTTAATATGTGAATAATTAAAATATATTACTTCTCCCAATCCTTATACTTTTTACTCTTTAATTCACCTGATTGAGGTAGTGGCAACTCTTAAGATAATATTGAGTAGAAACAGTGAAGCATATTTGACTTTTTTCTGATTTTAAAGGAATTTCCATAAAGGTTTTACCATTAAATATAATGTTTATCTAGGTCTTATTCCTCAAAATGAAATCCACATTGGAAAAAAAAGAAACAGCAGATCAATTTAACTTCATAAAATTAAAAACTTTTTAAAATCAAGAACATTATCAAGAAAATGAGCATGACCTACAGAATAGGAGAAGGTAGTTGCAAACCACCTATCAGTAGCATTGGTATCAGCTGAGAGATGCAGAATGTCAGACTCTATATCAGATATACTATGTCAGAATTAGTATTGTAACAAGACCTTTGAGTGATTACTATGCAGATTAGAGTTTGAGAAGGAGCATTGAAAATGGGTTTTTGTGGAGATGCTTTACCTCTAATAGAAGTTCTTTTATAGTCCTTTGCTAAGATTTCTTTTACCTTGAATACATATACTTTTCATCCAACAATTATTTTTGTATCAAGTGAATTAAATACATGATTTTTTCCTTCACTATACAAATGTGATTAATTGTATTGATTGATTAGTTTTTTAAAAATAATAAACACAGAATAGTTCTTTCAAGATTATTATATTGATGGTTGTTCTAGTTTACTAGTTGCCAGAATATAATATACCAGAAATTGAATGGCTTTTAAAAAGGGGAATTTAATAATTTGCTGGTTTGCAGTTCTAAGGCCATGGAAATATCCAAAAGCAAGTCTATAGAAATGTCCAGTCTAAGGCATCCAGGGTAAGAAACCTTGATTAAGAAGCTCAATAAATTTCAGGGTTTCTCTCTCATCTTGAAAGGCACATGGCAAACATGGTGTCATCTGCTAGCTTCCTCTCCAGGCCTCTTGCTTCATGAGGCTCCCCCAGGGACATTGTCCTTCCTCTCCAAAGGTCACTGGCTGGTGGACCCTGCTTTACAGCCCTTGTCATTCTGTCATCCATCTCTGCTTTCTCAGTATCTCCAAAGTTTGCTGGTTGGTGGACCGTGTGGTTCTCTGAGCCTCGTAGCTCTGCTCAGCTATGCTGTGGCTTTCTTGTCATTCTCAAAAGGTACTCTTTCCAAAATGTCTCTTTTATAAGATTCCAGTAAACTAATCAAGACCCACACAGAAAGGGTGGAGACGTGTCTCCATCTAATCAAGTTTAATACCCACAATTGATTGAGTCACATCTCTGTGGAGATAAACTAATCACATTTACAACCTATAGTGTTAAATAGGGATTAAGAGAAATGGATTAGAATTAAAACATGGCTTTTCTAGGGTACATAAATCCTTCCAAGCCAGGACAATAGTCATGACTCACTTCTCCTGTAATTTTCATTTTTGTATTGTCCTTGTCAGATATTGGAATCAGAGTTATGCAAGTTTTATAAAATTTGCTAAGGGCTGATGTATTCTTCTGTACTGAGAAATAGTGCTTGTTGAAGATTAAAAAATTTGTTATTTCAATAATTAGTGACTAAGTCTGGTTTTGCTTTCTCTTGACCAAACTGCCAGCCTTATCATTCCTCCTTACAACCTCTCCCATTCTGACTACACTGAAACCAATCTTGCATCTGTGGGACTGCTGATGAAAATAGAAAAAAGACAACTTCAAACCCTAACTATTCTAAATATCAATCTCACCCCCAACACACATGCTTCCTCTCCCTTTTTCCTTTCACCTGAGCCTTTATGCTACCCAGACACCAGAGAGACAACTAGGCAGTTCCTTATCATGCTCCACCTCTCTCCTGGTCCTCACAGACTCCACAAGGTGTAATTGCTGCAAAGGAAAGCATTCTGAACAAAGTGGTCTCAATCAAAATCTCAGTAAATCACCACCCCCAGCAACCAAGCCCCCTTACCATCTTCCAGTGCTTTTCTTCCAACCCACTCCCAGCCCTTAAAAGGCTTGCTGTCTTTTACTTTATTCTATCCTCTCCCCCCTACTATAGCAGCCCCTGAATAAATCATCCTTGCCTGTTTAATATTGTCCTGTGCAGTTTTTTTCTTTTACACTGGTAATATTCAACAAGAAAGCTGGTACTTATGGGATCACTTTTTGAGCTGCTGATTATAAGGGAAAAAAAAACTTGAAATAATAATAACAATAAATGACTTCATTCTCATTGTTGAACATAAGGAAAAAACTTCATTCTTTCCATCTTTTCGCATTTACTTTAGAAAATATGTAACTGTAAACATTTTCTTTTTCTTTATACATTAAAATGCATGTAAATTTAAATGTATGTAAAAAGCTGAATAATTTTTTTGCAAATTTCATCACTCGAGAAGGTCTCCTCAAAGAAGAAGTATGTTAATTTGAAATGCAATCAGAGAAGATATTTCCCACCTCCCAGTTTCCTGAGAAGAAATTAATGTAACTTCTGGGGGACTTTAACTACAAATTGTAAACTTATCTCTGAAACATCTTGAAAGTGTGTATTTGATGAATTTATCATCCTAGCCACATAAACAGAGTGAGCTCTTCTTTTGGTCTTTGTGATATTTTTGGAGATTTCTTGTGGTGCTTCAAATTCTGGTTTAATTCATATTTAATGATAAAATTATACTTCTAGAAAGAATAAGAGAACTTCTCTATTCCTAGGGAGGTTTTTCATGTTGGGAAAATATTTTACTTTAAATTATATTTCCCAAACATTATTGAAATTTTAACAGTTATAAGTCTATTTAGCGCTTAAGAACATTGTGGTTCATGAGTATGGAGAATTTTTTTCATTTATCTAAGTCTATTAAAATTTCTTTCATTATGATTAATAATTTAATGTTTAGTTTCTTAAGTAATGTTTTGTTCATGTTGATTGTTTTTTAATATTAGACATTTTCTACTGCATGATATTGCAAGCATAAATTTTATATTTATTTTTGTTGGCAATATTTAGAAATAAAATTGACACCTGATAAACACACTCTTAATTCTAATAATTTATCAGTATATATTTTTAGATTTTGTATATATATATATTCTTATGTACAGATGACATTTCATTTTTTCTTTATTCATTTACTTATTTACTGTTTATTTATGACTTTCACAAAATATTGAATATAAATTGTAATTACAAATGTTGTGGTTTGAAACTGTATGTTCTAAAGAAAAACGTGTTCTTAAACCTTATCCATTCCTATGCATGTGGACCCATTGTAAGTAAGACATTTTGAGGAGGCTACTTTAGTCAAAGTGTGACCCATCTCATTCAGAGGGGTCTCAATCATCTTACTGTAATCCTGTAATTATAAACAGATGCATACAGAAAAAGAGATCCATGAAAGCAAGAAACTGAAATCACAGAAACCTGGGAAAAAAATGAATGACAGTAGATGCCACCATGTGCCTTGCCATGTGGCAGAAGAACCACAGATTGCTTGCAGTCGGTCTTCAGGAAGAAAGTCACCTTAGATAGTGACTTAATTGGGAAATTTTGACAGCCTCAAACTGTAAACTAATACAGTTAGGAAACTAAATAAGAAACTAAAATAGGAGACATTCTCATCTTCTCACATGATATGGAAGGGGAAGCTTTTAATATTTTACCATTAATATATTTACCTTTATTTAAAATTTATTAGAAAATTAAATATTCCTAGTTTATTATGATATTTTAAGTCTGCATTGAAGTTTCTCAATACTTGTATTCATTTCTTGATAAAATTAAATGATTTTCATTTTTATCCTGTTAATGTATAATTTATACTGATAAAATTACAATTAAACCCAACTCAATTACTTACTGGATTCTTAATAATGTTTTGTTTTTGATTATGCATTTATGTTCATTAGTTCAACCTGCAAATTTGTTTTTGTCAGGTTTGTGGCTAAAAGTTTTGCTGGCATCATACATTTAATTGCACAGTGTTCACACTTTTTCTATTTTCCCAGGAGACTTTGTGAAAATTGGTATTGTACCTACCTTAAATATTGTATATTTCAATGGGGAAAATATAAGATATTTGAGTGCTCTTTATGGGAAGTTTTGTAGCAACAGATTAAATGTATGTCACAAGATGGGTTTCTAGAGAAGTAGATTCTGAGAGGAAGATTAGCATTTAGATTTATTAGAGAGTGCCCTTGGGATCTAGAAATGCCAAAGGAAAGGGAAATAAATGGAACTGGGCAGGAGTTCAATTGACCATACAGGAAGAAATGAAGATAGGATAAGCATTCAGAACTGCACAAGTTTGGGGTTGGAGGGTTGGATCCCTATGCTCCTTTCTTCACTGGAAACGGGGTGTGACCTTAGGTGAGGCATCCCTCTTCTGCTAAGGGATGCCAATTTGAAGCTCTTTTTTATGTCAGAAAAGCCATGCCTTTTTATTCTCATTCAGTATTGCTGAAGGGATCTTTTAAATTGTTTCAGTGGTCATATGACACACCCAATTGTGGGTGACAATCTTTGATTAGGTGGTTTCCATGAAGATGTGCCTCCATCCATTCAAGGTGGAGTTGATTACTGGAGCTTTTTTCAGAGGAAATCATATTGGTAAAAGCTTTAGATTCACTAGAACCAACAGAACCAACAGAATGGACATACCTCCAGGGAATTATTGAAGAAGCCTGGAGAGAAAGCTAGAAGATTTGTCATGTGCATTCCAGCTGGTAGAGAAACCCTGAACATCATTGGTCTTTTTGAGCCAATGTATTATTTCCTGGATGTCTTAGATTGGACATTTTTATAGACTTGCCTTAATTTGGACATTTTCATGGCCTTAGAACTGGAAAATTGCAACTTAATAAATTCCCCCCTTTTTTAAATTTATTTTTTATTTAAGAAAACAAACAATACACTTAGAACCACCAAATATGGATATCTTAGTTAGCTTAACCTTAGGCATATTTAAAATAAAGATCCACATAATCATTGTAAAGCCTGTTTGTGTAGTAAGTTTCATAAACCAATTTAAAATTAAGGCAACAAGGAAAAAATTTACATATTCTGATAACAATGTTCTTAAACTCTAAGTATTAAAAACTAACTTAGATACCACTTGATCAGTTGTCAAAACTGTGAATGTTCTCAAAATATCAAATAGAAATTTCTTACAAATATCTACATTGCTATAGAAATTACCTATGTTACTAAGTATTTTCCTCATTTCAGGAAAATATGAAGACACAAATATTTTACAATTAACATATGGAAATCCTAACCAAAAAAAAATAGATATCTTAGCTCATCCATAAGCTTATTTAGAAAAATCTAAGTATTCATCATAAAGCCTGTTTGTATAATATGTTTCATAAACCATTTTAAAATTAGAGCAAGGAAGGAAAAATCTATAAATAGAGACACCAGAGTTACTTGATTCTAAATATTAAACAGTAATTTAAATACGATTTGATTAACTATCAAAACTGTGTGTGTTCTCAAAATATCAAGCAAAAAGTTATTACAAATATCAACTTTGCTATAATAGTGAGCTATGTTACTAAATATTTTCAAATTTTTGTCAATTCCCCTTTGTAAAACCATTCCATTTCAAGTATATTGCATTCCAGCAGCTTTTACAAACTAAAACAGATTTGTTACTAAAACCGAGAAGTGGGATGCTGTGGTTTGCAAATACCAAACATGTTGAAATGCTTTTTAATGGATAAGAGAAAGATTTTGTCAGAATTGTGAGGAACTTGATAGAGAAGACCTAGAATGCATGGAAGAGACTGTTGCTAGAAATGTGGACGCTAAAGATACTTCTGATAAGGCCTTAGAGGGAAATGATACATGTGATATTACAAACTGGAAAGAAGGTGATCCTGGTTTTAAAGTGACAAGGAATATGGCAAAATTGACTGGATTTGAATGGAAGACAGATTTTAAAAGCTGCAAACTTGGACACTTAGCTGATAAAATTTCAAAGCTAAATGTGGAAAATATAGCCTCTATGCTCCTTGCAACTTATAGTAAAATGTGAGATGAAAGAGATAAATTGAGAACTGAACTCTTTGGTACAAAGACAGCAGAAATTGATATTCTGGAAAATTCTGAGCTTCCAGAAAGCTTGATCCAGAGAATAGTGCCCCATGTTAGGATTTGACCAAATATGGAAGCTATCGGTCATTACAGGACAAGAAAAAATTTCTGATGGATTTTCCAGTAAGAATTTGTGGAAAGCCATTTTGTCTAATGGGCATCATCCCAGACTACTGTATAGAAAACCAACAAGAGGTTGTGGGATCTATATAAATGGAAGCTCTGCCAGTCTTCACTAAAAGGGACAGAAAAGGGACAAATTGCAGGAAAAATAACTTCAGAGGCAGTACCATGGATGTTAAGGTCTGAAGTCAATAAACCTCAGACAAGGAGGGTGGACCCACACAAGTACAAGGAGAGGGTGAGTTTGCCCTGAAGGGAGAGGTTAGGCCTTCTACATCATTGATCAGGAAGTGTTGTGCTATCTTAGGCCTTGCGGAGGGTGGAGCATGTTCCTTGGGGTTTGGGAAGAGCCTGGCTGTCACCCCATTTTTCTGCAGGGATATAGCATGTGCCCCAGAGATGGCAGGGAATTCAAATGCAACCCAGATATTTGAAGGGGTGAGGCCAAGAAAAAGATGGTTCCCCAATGTCCTCCAATGTTGCATTCAGAGAAAGCTGGGCCACTGCACAAGCCCTTGGAAAAGGTACAGCAGTTGCTTTCTAAAGACCTGAGGATAAATGACTCTCAGACTTTGAAATGCAATGAAATTTGCCCTGCAGACTTTCTGGATTGTTTGGGTCCAGTGACTCCTGTGTTCCTTCCAATTTCTCCCTATGGAAATGGGAACACCTACTCTATGACTGTTCCTGTTTTATATGTTGATAGCAGATAAGTTGTTCTTTGAGTTTTTACAGGTCCAGAAACAGAGAAAATTTTGCCTTAGGACCATGCCTATAACTGACTTTATTGAGATTTTTGTACTGTTTCTGACTCTGTACTGTATTTGTATTGTTACTGAAATGTTTTGAGGCTTTCTGATATTGTTATGGAATGAATGTATTTTGCATTTGGAAAGAGCATGTTTCTTGTGGGATCCATAGAGTAGAATGTGCTGGCTTGAAGCTATTCTTTACCTGAGAAAAGCCATGTCATTTAATCCTCATTCAGTAATTCTGGGTTGGATCTTTTTTATTGTTTCCATGGTGATATGACCCACGACATTTTAGTGGTAACATTTGATTAGATGGGTTCCATGAAGATGTTTCTCTGCCCATTCGAGGTGGAGTTGTTTACTGCAGACTTTTAAGCAGGAACAGTTTTGGAAAAAGCATTAGAGCCTCTAGGACCAAAAGACCCACCAGAATGGTCAGATCCCCAGAGAAGCCACTAAAGATGCTACAGCAAAAGCTAGTAGTCATTGCTATGTGCTTTTACAGCTTAAAAAGAAACCCTGAATGTAATTGCTCTTGAACAAAGGCATCATCTCCTGGATGCCTTAGATTGGGCACTTTTATACACTTACCTTAATTTGGACATGTTCATGGCCTTAGAACTGTAAACTTGTGACTTAACGAATTCCCCTTTTTAAAAGCCACTTCATTTCAGGTATATTGCATTCCAGAATCTTTGCAACTAATATATAAAGTACTACCAAAAGAGGACTGAGAGGTGAGTGTTGTCTACTAACACCATACTTATTGTCTGAGGTATGAAAAATGGAGACAAGCCAACCATGAAAACAGGGCTTTAATACAAACCCAGGCAACATCTAGAACCTACACAAGAGAAAGGAGCCAATCTTCTGAATAGACCTGTCAAAGTCATCATATAACCAATATCAACAAAAAATCACAAAATATACTAAACCAAGAAGAAATGGGCCAGTCAAGGGAACAGGTCAAAAAGTCATAGATGATACAGTATCTGGAACAACTAATCAAAGATGTGCAAATAAATCTCCTGGATCAATTCAAAGCAAATGTGTATAAAGAGATAAAGGACATTAAGAAGACACTAGGAGAGCATAAAGAAGAATTTGAAAGACTATGTAGATAAAAAACTTATTATAGATACAAAAGACACTGTAGATGAAATTTAAAGTATACTAGAGACACACAATAGCAGATATGAAGAAGTAGAAGAAATAATCAGTGAGCTAGAAGACAGGTCAGCCAAATTTGGATGGATGAAAGAACAAATGGAAATACAAATGGAAAAATTTAAACAGTATCCCAAAGAAATGTTGAAAACACAAAATGCACAAATATTCACATCATGGGTTTCCCATAAGAAGAGAAAGGAAAAAGGCGAGAAACAATATTTGAAGAAATAATGGCTGAGAATTTCCAACCCTCATAAAAAAGATGAATAAGCAAATATAAGAGGATCAACATAGTCCAAACAGAAGAAATCCTACGAGACCACTCCAAGACACATAGTCATCAGACTCTCAAATGCTGAAGAGGAAAAATTGTGAAAGCAGCAAGGGAAGTGATTCACCATTTACAAAGGAAGCCAAAAAAGACAAAGTGCTGATTTCTTATCAGAAACGTGGGGGAGAGAAGGGAATGGTGTAATATACTTAAGACAATGAAATAATAAAAAAGGTGAGCCAAGAATTCTCTGTCCAGCAAAGTTGTCCTTCAAGAATAAGGGAAAATTTAAAATATTCATATTTTAACAGAAGTTGAGAGAGTTCATTAATAAGAAACAGGTCTTAGGAGAACTATTGAAGGGAATCCTGGCAGATGAAAAGAAAAGACAGTAGAGAGATGACTGGAAGAGGGTACAAAATTGAAGAATATTAGTAAACATAACATAAAGGTTAAAAGAGAGAGAGAGAAAAATAGATTTGACAAATAAAAACCAAAGAAATGATGGTTGAATCAAGACGTGCCTTTAGAGCATTCACTTTGAATGTCAATGGATTCAACTCTCCAGTCAAAACACAGATTGACAGAATGGATTAAAAGTTATGATCCCTCCATATACTATTTACAAAGGACTCATCTTAGACCTGTGTGTAAAAATAGGTTGAAAGTGAAAGGATGGAAAATGATATTCTACACAAGTAGTAACCAAAAGAAAACTGGAATAACTATACAAATATCAGACAAAATAAACTTTAAATGCAAAAATGAAATATGAGATAAAGGAAAACACTATATAGTAATAAAATGGGCAATTCAAAAAGAAATAACAATCATAGATACCTACGCTCCTAATCATGGTGCCCCAATACATGAGGTGAACACTGACAAAATTGAAATAAGGAATATATAACTCTACTATAAAATACTGGGAGACTTCAGCACACCATTCTTTCCAATAGATAAGATAATTAAACAGAGGATCAATAAAGAAACAGAGAATTTAAACAACATGATAAATGAGCTAGACCAAACAGCCTATATAGAACACTGTATCCCAAAAGAGCAGGATACACATTCTTCTCAAATGCTCATGTAATATTTTCAAGGATAGACCATATGCTGGGGCACAAGACAGGTCTAAAGAAATTTTTAAAAATTGAAATTATACAAAGTAATTTTTCTGATCACAATATAATAAAACTGGTAATCAATAATAAATGGAGACCTGGAAAATAAAAATACATGGAGGTTAAACAACATGTTCTTAAACATTCAATGGATGAAAGAAGAATTTGCAAGAGAAATCAGCAAACACCTAGAGACAAATAAAAATGATAACACAATGTATCAAAATTTATGAGACAGTGAAGACAGTGGTGAGAGGGAAATTTATAGCCTAGAATGCCTACATTAAAAGATAAAGCTCAAATCAATGATCTAGCTGAACAAGTGGAGAAACTGGAGAAAAAAAGAGCACACTAACTGCAAACTAAGCATAAGGAAAGAAATAACAAAGATTAGAGCATATATTAATGAAATGGAAAATGAAAAACAATAGAAAGAATCAATAAACCAAAAGCTGGTTCTCAGGGATGATCAATAAAAAGTGACAAACTCTTAACTTGATTGATGAAGACAAAAGGAGAGGGCGGCTGCTGTGGCTCAGCAGGCAGAGCTCCGACCTCCCATGCTGGAGGTCTGGAGTTCGATCCCTGGTGCCTCCTCTGACCTCCCATGCTGGAGGTCTGGAGTTCGATCCCTGGTGCCTCCTGCCCATATGCAAATTGAAAAAAAGACAAAAGGAGAGAAGCAGCAAATGAATAAAATCAGAAACAAGGGGGAGGTATTACCACAGACACCTAAGAAATAAAAAAATATTATAAGAGGTTACTAGTTAGACAACTTAGATGAAATGGACAACTTCCTACCAATAGACAAACAACTTACACTGACTCAAGAAGAAATAGAAGACTCCAACAAACCAATCACAAGGAAAGAGATCAAAACAATCATCAAAAACCTACCAAAAAAGAAAAGCTCAAACCAATGACTTCACAGGTGAATTTTACCAAACATTCTAAGAAGAATTAATATCATTCCTCTTAAAACTCTACCAAAAAATTGAAGAAGGGGGAACACTACTTAACTCACTCCATGAAGCCACTTTACTCAAATACCAAAGCTGGATAAATATACTACGAGAAAAGAAAACTTCAGAACAATCTCTTTAATGAATATAGATGTGAAAATCCTCACCAAAATATTTGCAAATAGAATTAAATAGCAAATCAAAAGAATTATACACCATGACCAAGTGAGTTTTATTCCAGGTATCTAAAGGTGGTTTAACACAAGAGAATCAGATAATGTAATACACTACATTAACAAATTAAAAGGGAAAGGTCACATAATCATCTTGATTTGCACAGCAAAGGCATTTGACAAAATTCATCATCTTTTCATGACACTTCAAACAATTCAAAATTTAAGAATCAAAGGAAACTTCCTATCATGATAAAGAGCATATATGAAAAACCCTCAGCTAACATATTACTTAATGGTGAGAAACTGAAAGCCTTCCCTCTAGGATCAAGTACAAGACAAGGATGCCCCCTGTCACCACTACTATTTAACATTGTGCTAGAAGTTCTAGCTAAATAAATTAGCCAAGAAAAAGAAATAAAAGGCATCCAAATTGGAAAGGAAGAAGTAAAACTGTTTCTACTTGCAAATGATATGATCCTTTATTTAGAACACCCAGAAAAAAATGACAACAAAGTTACTTCAGTTAATAAGTGAGTTAATAAAAGTGGCAAGATACAAGATAAACACACAAAAAATAATGGTGGTTTTATACACTAAGAATGAATTATCCCAAGATGAAATCAAGAAAAAAATCCATTTACAATAGCATCTAAAAGAAATAAATATCCAGGAATAAACCTAACCAAGGATATAAAAGACTTGTACACAGGAAATTATAAAAACTGTGAAAAGAAATTTTAAAGGACCTAAATAAATGGAAAGATATTCCATGCTTATGGATTGGAAGGTAAAATGTCATTATGATGTCAATTTTATGCAAATTGATTTACAGATTCAATTCAATGCCAATCAAAAGCACAATAGTCTAATTTATGAAAGCTAATTATCAATTTTATTCAGAAGAATGAGGGGCCATGAATAGCCAAAAACATCTTGAAAAAGAATATGAAGTGGGAGATATCACACTTTCTGAGTTTAAATTATATTATAAAGTGGTCAAAACAGCATGGTACAGGCATGAAAATAGACATATTAATCAATGGAACTGAATTGAGTGCACAGAAATAGACCAGCAGATATATGGTCAATTGATTTTTTATGTCTCCCATGCCCATTCAACTGGGACAGAACAGTTTCTTAAATAAATGGTATTGAAGAACAGGTTATCCATAACCAAAAGAATTGAAAGGGGACCCTATCTCACACACCATATAAAAATTAACTCAAAATGGATCAAAGACCTAAACATAGGTACCAGTACCATAAAATTCCTCAAAGAAAATGTAGGGAAACATCTACTTATAGGGGTTAGTTTCTTAGATTTTACACACAAACCACAAACAATGAAAGAAAAAAGCAGATAAACAACTCCTAAAAATTGAGTACTTCAGTTCTTCAAAGGACTTTGTCAAAAGGGTAAAATGGTAACTGATGGAATGAGAGAAAATATTTTGAAACCACTTACCTGATAAAGGTATGGTATCTAGTGTGTAGAAGAACTCTTACAGTTCAACAAGAAAAAGAAAAACAACCCAATAAAAAATGGACAAAGGACATGAATAAACTTTTCCAAAAGGAAATCCAGGTGGCTAAAGAGTACATAAAAAGATGCTCAGCTTCACTAGCTATTAGGGAAATGCAAATCAGAACCACAGCAAGATATTATCTCATACCTACTAGAATGATTGTTACTAAACAACAACTACAAGTGTTGGAGAGGATGTGGAGAAGTTGGAACCCTTACTCACTTCTGGTGTGACTGTAGTATAGTACAGCAGCTGTGGAGAATAGTTTGGCAGTTCCTCAGGAAGCTAAGTATAGAGTTGCCTTACAACCAGGCAATCCTACTACTCAGGAGATATTTAGAAGATCTGAAAGCAGGGACACAAATGGACCTTTGCACACCAATGTTCATAGTGGCATTATTCACAGTTGCAAAAAGATGGAAACAACCTAAGTGTCCATCAACAGTGAATGGATAAACAAAATGTGGTATATACATACATTGGCATACCATTCAGCCATTATTATTAGATATTATTTCTTTAAGAAGTAATGAAATCCTGAAGCATGAAGCAACATGGGTGAACCTTGAGTACATTAAGTGAAATAAGTTAGGCAAATATATAATTTCACTGATATGAACTAATAATAATAATATGTAATTCATAGATATAAAATATAGAATATAGACTATCAAGCTATAGATTAGACTAAAGAATGGAAAACAGTTACTTGATATGTGTGGAATGTTTAAATAGGTGAACTAAAATATTTGGAAATGGACAGAAGTGGCAGTCAGTAGCATGTTATTGGGAAAATAATTAACAGTGTTGAGTGGTGTGTGAATATGGTGGAAAATAAGTTTAGAATAATGTATGCCACCACTGGGGGTTAAAACATGGGAACGTATATGACAGTAAATCTTGTGGTGTCCTATCCCTATGTTTAAAAATAAAAAGTTTATTTCATGAACTAGAGCATATGTATGACACTATTATAATGAGTTAATTGTAGAGGGGTATATGGGGAAAACTCTACCCAATGCAAAGTATGGACTATAGTTAACTGTAACATATTAATATTCTTTCATCAACAGTAGCAAATGTACTACACCAATACTATGGATCAATAACGTGGGGAGATAATGGGCATGGGAAGATAAGAGTTTTCCTTTTTATCTTTATTTCTTTTCTGGAGTAATGAAAATGTTCTAAATTTGATCATGGGGCTGTATGTTGTGTGATGATACTGTGAACCAGCGATTGTATACTTCAGATGGTTTCTATGCTGTGAATGTACTTCAATAAAATTGCATTAAAATATGCTAATTGTTTACCTCACTATTCCTGTACTTTCTTGTTTATTTCCTCCTTATGTATCTCAGGTTTTGTTGTTCTTATGAATGGGATAGTATTCCACATACATTTGTAATAATGACTGGTATAGAGAAATGGCATTTGTTATCATCTTCCTTTTGGAACCATGAAAATCATCAAATTATTTTAAACATCTTATTTTGAATGAAACTCTTTAGGTACATCATATTCTTTTCAAGTAATAATACTGATTTACCTTCACTTTCAATATTTCATTTACTGATTTTCTTCTCTTATTGAATAAATGAGAACATTAAAACAATTTTGAATAGAATTTGGCTTATATCATGAATCCCTGATTTTTTCCTTTTAAGTGCAATGGTGTCAGTCTTCACTGCTTTTCTTTTTCAACAGACATTGCTATAGGTTACTAATCTTTTAATTCTATTTGGCTTACAGTCTTTATTAAGAATAGTTATTAAATTTTATAATTTTACTTTTTAGCTAATCTAAGGATTGACACTACTATCATTTTTCTTTTAAAAAACTGTTGTTAAATTCTTACAAATATTATAAACATACAAACATTATAAAACATAATAAAATGAACATATTCACCTGTAGAAATAAATACAAAATAAATAAATAAAAGACAATATTATCAACAGAGTCAAAGGCCCATGTTTACCCTCATCAGTCATATTACAGCCTCCCTCTGTGAATACTATCATGAATTTCATTTTATCTCTATTGTATTTTTGTATTTTATTTCACATTAATGTGTCCCTGTACAATATCAAATAATGCCTTATAAGTATTTAAATGTGAAATAAATGGCATTATGCTTTATGTAGTAATTACAATTTATCCTTTTAAGCTATTCTGGTAAACAGAATAGCTCTGCATTAAAGGTCATTTGATAGCTATTTCTGAAATTTACAAAAACAAACTGCCCATTTTAAGACCTATTTTCACACCAAATCCTTCACCTGTTTGCATTCTAAAGAGTTGAAATGAGATGCAATTTGTACTGCATATGTTTGAGGGTTGAAGAGATAACACTACTGAAGGGGGTGCCAAAGTGCTGTATCATAGGTCTGAGTTGTGTCTACCAGGGAGAGAGTTCATGGGGTAGAACTTTCTGGCTCACTTTAGCCCTCAACCATAAACAGTTCCATAATAATCTCTCTATCCTCACAAAGAAGTAACCCTAGAGATATTTTTATGTGAACTAAAAGGAAATATTCAAAGTTTTTAAAGAGCTGCAATGAGCATAGAGATAAGAAGTGTCTAATCGTTTCTATTATTCCAAGTGACAGAATCCCGGGGGACTTGGAGAAAATGAGCTCATTATCAGTAGCTCTACTCAGCCAGTTCTATAATAGGATCCACAGGGTCTACCTTCCTATTTAGAAAGAAATTGAAACTTTCAAAGTCTCCCAAACTACTGCACTTTTCTGGCTTTAAACAACACTCTTTGAGCTTTTTATCCAGGTCTGTAAAGAGTGTCCACACTCATTCAGGGAGAAGACTGCATGAGCAAGAGCAGAAATAGTAATGAAATGATGAAAGAATCATCACCAATAAATCAAACTATATACAGCTCTTCCTTTATATCAGTGTTCCCCTTGATTATATAACTGCTACAAGAATAAATAAGGCAAGTATTCATAAGATTAAGGAACAAACTCTCTTTTCACTTAGAGTATAGCTCTAAGATTGATTTTGATTTATTAATCCCTTATTCATACAAAGCACTATTAGATAATTTAAATATGCATAATTTTTATATATAAAGAATATGCATTATAAGAAGTATATAATATATATTTTCTTCTCTATTGAGAACTGAAGCAATGCATGAAGAAAAATTATGGATGTGGATATGCTATAAGCATTAGGCAGGAAGTTAATAGGAATTTTTTTCCCTGTGGTTTAGGATTATCTTGGAAGTCAGAAGTAGAACAATCTGCTTGAAGGGATGCCAGAGGTCAGAAGATTTAACAATTTGTTGGATGTTTGTCATAGAGATGGAAGAGACAAATAAAAGGGAACAACTTTTTATTTGAACATAAAGTCTATTTGAAGTTGAGAGAGTGCAGAGATTTTTAATGGCCTGGGTCAACATATTTTATTAATTATCTATCTCCATCAATATTCAGGTGCCCACAGATGGTGAGGAAGAAGACCCTGCTCAAATTCTCCAGGCCTTCTGTGGCTTCACAGGGCAGATTGGAAAGAAGTACAAGGTGACAGGAAATTTAGTTATAGCAAAATGAGCTTGAAGTTGTGAACCAATAGGAGATGTATATAAGCATACATATATGAATTTATATGCATTATAAATATATATTATATCATTTATGAGATTATTGATGGAAATTTGACATGAGTGTGGTATAAAGTGAGAAAACAACACCCCATAAGAAGTTGTGAAGGCAGAAATTAAAAGTCTTTTATGTTTTGCCTTGATTTAACTATGCTAAAAGATCAAAGAGGCAGAAGTATCTCTTTTGAAACAATCTCCTAGGATATTTGAACTTTGCGTACTAAGGGGCCTGATATTAATTTCTGTTTTGGGAGACATGTGTCCTTGGGATCTTTTCAGATTCAATGTCCTGTGTCCTCTCCCAGGCTCTCTGATTTGCAAATCCTCATGGGTCTCAAATTCAAGTAACAGCCCCTCCAGCTAGCACAGGAGAATTAGGCACTGACTTGTCACTTTTGGATAATAATAGTTGAAATCCCATAGCTTAAATTCTATTTTCTTATTCAAATGAAGTTTTCAGTGCCAACAACAGAGCTGGAATACTTCCTCCCTTCTAATTTATTCATTTCTTTTTATGCCTCTATTTTATGCCTACACCAAGGTGATTAGCCATAATTTCAATGCTTAACTTTTTACAGCAAATTGAGATTCTGGCTTAAAGTGATGTTCATGATGAGAATCATGGTACTATGTCTCATTTGACTAAGATGAGTAAAGTCACTACCTGCAAATGGTGTTCAAGAAAATGGAATGAGAGTGACAGGGTGTATTAGTTAGGGTTCTCTAGAGAAACAGAATCAAAAGGAAACACTCACAAATATAAAATTTATAAAAGTGTCTCACATAACCCTGAGAATGCAGAGTCCAAAATCCACAGGGCAGGCCATGAGGCTGACAATTCCAATGGGGGGTCTGGATGAATTCCACAGGAGAGGCTCACTGGCCGAAGCAGGAAGAGAGCCTGTCTCTTCTGAATCTTCCTTAAAAGGCTTCCAGTGATTAGACTAAGCATCACTCATGGCAAAAGAGACTCCCATTGGCTGATTACAAATGGAATCAGCTGTGGATGTTGCTGATGTGATCATGATTTAATTCTATGAAATGTCCTTATTGCAACAGACAGACCAGCACTTGCCCAACCAGGAAACCAGTCACTTGGCCAAGTTGACTCATGAACCTGACTATGACACAGGGTCTAGCTTTATCTATTTCCTTTGACAGAAGAAAAGTTATTACTTTTTAAGTTTCCATAGCTAAATACATGGGGATTAACCTTGAATGAAGGAATGGGAAAGTTGTTCAATGTGTGTATTTGTGTTGGTGTGCATGCATATATATATGCATCTATAATTGTGATTGCACCTATTAAAACAAAAATTATATAAATTATTCTGTTTCTTATAAGACTTTTCATATTGTCTTTTACTATTTTGTTCTCCTTTACCTACTTCAAGAGAGCACATAGTGACTTCCTGCTGTTATAGATGGCATAAATCTTTCACAGACTCTTGCTTTGACTTCATTTCATTTCCAGTGGGTTCTGGTGAGTATCACTTTTACATGATAATTTAAATTAATGTGTTATCATTTGTTGGGAATTACTTTATACATTTTAATTCCTGATCATTTTTAACAGGCAAAGAAACAATTTCATGATATGCAATTATTATTATCAGGGAAGAAATTTAAGTAAGGCCTGAGTGATTTTTGCTGATGGCATATAGAAAGTGCCTATTTTTCTAAACATGAGATACACTTGTAGTCATTGCATATACGCTTTCTGTCAGAGGCTATATTTATAAACATATTCATTTACATATACTATTTGGGGCTTTAAAAAAACCTTAAAATTCTTGGTCCCTTTCATTTCTAGAAGGTAAAAAATATCTGTGTTACTGTGATGTACATTGAGGCAGTCACCTTCATCTATCTGAAGAGACCATCCTTTCCCTGATTCTCACTTGCTCCATATAGATTAACGGCCTATCATTACTCATTGAGGCACACCGGGAGGCTGACTCCGTTCCCTGACACCTCACACCACAGAGGGAAAGGAGGTTGGTTCTGAAAGCACTGGGTGAATTTCCACTAGTTATAAACTAGTGGACTGAGTTAACTCATCTTTAAAGAAAATATGTTTTTATTTAAGAAAATATGATTTTATTTGTTTGGATAATTATTAAAGATATATATACAGAATTAATATGATTACTTTCAAAAGCCAGATATGTGCCATCTTACAGGAAAAAAGTTTTTAATCTCCAGAAGCCAGTTATCCTTCATATAATGAAAGTCCATGAAAAATCATAAAATGAAAGCCCTTGAAATAATTGCCCACCCCAAAATTTACAGTTGAGGAATGGAAATATTTACATACATTATTTTCACATATTACACATCTATACTACTGAGTTTCCCCATATATCTGAATGATTTATCAGAAGCCATATATTAATTAAGTGTATTTTATTCATATGATGTTCTCTTTAATTTCTGAGTGGACTGGTGGACTCTGCTTTTAGTGGCTATACCATTCTCTGCTCTCTCAGAAATCTCTCTTTCTCCAAAATGTTTCCTCTTTTATAGGACTTCAGAAACTAATCAAGACCCACCCAAAATGGGTGGAGATATGCCTCCAGCTAATCCAGTTTAACAATCACTCTTGATTAAATCACATCTCTAGGGAAATGATCTGATTACAATTTCAAACATTCAATACTGAATAGGGATTAAAAGAAACAGCTGCTTTTACAAAATGGGTTTGGATTAAAACACGGCTTTCCTAGGATACATATATCATTTCAAACCAGTGCATTCACCTTTTTCCTTTGTAATTGTTGACTGCTTAAAAACTAAGGAACAATTCTAGAAAATAAAACCACACCAATGCATAATTGTACATTTTACAGATGTTTGGAGATTTATAGCAGAATATTCATTTCATTTCAATTTTAATTTTTCTACAGATGCAAGTATATATTCAAAGTTCAATAAAATATTTTTTTCTCAAGTTGCAATATCTTTCTAGGCATTAATACTATATAATTGTATGATTATTACAGAAAATAAGTTTGTCTATCCAGGTGTCAATGAGTGTATAGCAAAAGAAAGGAAAAAGTACCTTCACAAAAGTATGCTAAGGTGAAATTATGAACACTAAAGCAATGAACTAAAAGCTACCAAAAGTGGGGATAGAGGCTGAAAATTCACATATAAAGATTGATAAATATAAAAGCCATTTGAGGTCCCAAGAAATACATAGAACCACACTGTAATGATAAAACAGTTTCAAAGTGTTTCAAAAAATTATTTCCTACAAGTTCTATGCTAATATGAAATGTCAACTGAGAAAATATGGGAGAATAAACTTAGTTTCTTCTTCTTCTTCTCCTTCTTCATGTTCCACTATGTGTGCACAAAATGCACACATAAAAACCAAATGCTTATTAACTCAATGAACAACAAAGAGCTTTGTGAGAAAAGAAGTTTAATCAGTGTTCCATAGTTAAATCTGAAAACTATCTTAATTATTTTTCTAACATGAACTCTGAATTTTTAAATTGGGATATAAATATGATGGGAGGATTAGGAAATAGGATGTGCACATGTATGTGCATGCATGCATATATGTGTGTGTGATGTCAAAGGGGAGGATGAAATATTATGCAAGAGAAAGCTAAAACTTTATTTACCATAGCCAGAAGTTAATAGATAAAACATGAAATGGAAAATATATCAAGAAATTCATTCTGTATCTAATTTCTCAAAAAATTCTATTATCTCTACCACTTTCCTTCCTCTTAGAACCATCATCTCACCTAGATTATTGCCTTAGCCTTCCATTTGATTAAATAATCACTTCTTTCCTTCCAGACACCCTTAAGCCCACAACCAGTATAATTCTTCTGAAAGGCAAGGAAGATCACGTCACTCTTCTGCTTAAAGCCCTAAAATGACAGTATTTCATGAAAAGGAAAAGATGAAATCCTAACAGCGACATACAGTGGTCCACATGATACACTCCTCACCACACCTCATACACAACTCCTCTCTTCACACAGTATTTCCAGCCCAATTACCTCCTTGTTAACAAATGCATGAGTTATCCTCTCTCTTACCACAGTTCCTTTGTTGTTCTTTGGAATTCTTTATTCTAGATACATGCTAGGCTAACTTCTCCTCCATCAAGTTTCTAATTCTCACCTTCTCAAGTAGATCTTTCCTAACCACTCTATTGCATTCTGCCACCTGTCTACCTCACCTACCTGTTCCCCCTTACCTTACTCAATGGATCCTTTCATCCATAGCACCTAGAACCTTGAAACATACTAGATAGCATTATTTTTTAGGTTTATTATTTTCCCTCTATTCCCTCTCCTAGAATTTTAATTTCTCAGAGGCAAGCATCTATGCTTTGTCATTGATGCATGCCAAGGACCTAGAATAGTGTGAGTTGTATTCTCAATGGAAAGTAATATTTTGGAAGGAATCTTTTCTTCTGAGTTTTAGGTCACAACAGTGGGTGTCAAATATTCAGTAAAGTGTGTTGTAAACATATGTGCTGTCATCCTGATTTGCTGTCCCATTTAAATGACACATGCAGAGTAGATTCAGCATAATTTTCTTAGGGCTGTAAGTTTTTTGGAATTGTAAATGAGCATTGACTTCAACTTAAAGTTACTGACTGCACTAGCCAGTAACAGTAGAGTCAGCCTATACTATTGAAGCTTTGAAGCCAGGCATTGACTTCTTTTCTTTAGCTATTAAAAGCCTAGAAACCATTTTCTTTCATCATAAGACTGTTTTGTCTGCATTAGTAATCTGTTGTGTAGGGTAGCCACTTTCATCAGTCTCTTAGCTAGATCATCTTGATAACTTCTTGCAGCTTCTACATCAACACTTGCTGCTTCACCTTGCATTTTAAGTTAAGGAGATGGCTTCTTTCCTTAAACCTTATAAATCAACATCTGTTAGATTCAAACATCCTTACTTTGCTGAGCCTTGATAGAATAAAAAAGAGCTAGGGTTTTACTCTGGATTAGGCTTTGGCTTAGCAAAAGTTATGTCTGGTTTCATCTTCTATTAAAACTTTTACAAAACTCTACTAAAAGTTTCTCTATAGTAGCATAAGTGTGTTTTGCTTTCTTCTCACTGCAGTATCACTTGTAATTTCCTTCAATAAATTTTTCTTTGCATTCACAACTTGGCTGTTTGGCTCAAGAGGCCTAACTTTTAGTATTTCAGCATGCCTTCCTCACCAAGTTTATTTAAACACTTGATTTAAGTAAGAGATGAAGTACACTTTCTTTCACTTGAACACTTAGTGGTCACTATAGCATCATTAATTGGCCTAAATTCAATATTGTTGTGTCTCATGGAATAAGGAAACACTAGTGGCAGAGAGATGTGGAAACAGTCAGGTGATGGAGCAGTCAAACAAATATCATTTATAGACCAAGCTTGCTGTTTTATATGGGTGATATTCTTGGTGTCTCAAAACAATTGCTACAGTAACATCAAAGATCACTGATCACAAATTACCATAACAGGTATAATAATAATGAAAACTTTTGAAATATTGTGAGAACCACCAAAATATGACATGGAGAAACTAAGGGAGCCCATGCTGTTGGAAAATTGAGCAGAAAGATTTGCTCAATGTTGGATTGCCACAAACCTACAATTTGTAAAAAGTACAAATTCTTCAAAGTGCAATAAAGTGATGCCCAATAAAGTAAGGTATGTCTGCATTTGTTACTTTGGTTTTAAATTATCTTTTTAATTGTAAGTGTATAAAATTTAATTTTTAATAATGATAGTGTGTAACAACTGGTTAACAGAGTTCCAAAATATTTGACATTTAGCTTTCATGAGTCAATTAGAATCAGTTCCAGTATACCACTGGTTGCAACCTGTTGTGAACAAGGATGCTGAAATTTATAACTGTGCTTTTATATGTGATATTTAGAACTCAAATAGGTCCCTCTCATTCTATTCATAAATATGCAAAGATAACAAAATATACCACCCTAGTCAGTCATTTCTTGGGTGAAATCTTAAAAAATCAGATCCATAACCAGGCACAAAAACCAAGAAGCAGTTTCTGGTCATAAAAATATTTTTAAAACTGTAATTAAGATATTTAAAAGCTTAGAAAAATGATGTTCTTTGATGCTTCAGTCACATACTTTTCTCATCACATCTTAAGGATGGATTTTTTTACAATTTCCTTGAACATAATGTAAAAACAGACACTTTCTTTGATTGAACAATGAAGATGGACTTGAAAGATCTAAAAATATTTTTATCTTGGCCCTCAGATGTTCTCTCTGCCTCCTGCCCAGGCCCATAAAAAATTTGTTAAAGTTGGTAATAGCAGACCAGTGATTTTTGGGTTTCCACTATGACACTAATCAGGGTTTGTTTTATGATACAGAATGTAATCTATCCTGGTTAATGTTCCATATAAACTTGATGTCCTAACTTGCTAGCTGCAAGAATGCAATATACCAGGAACAGAATGGCTTCCGAAAAGGGGGAATTTAATAAGTTGCCAGTTTACAGTTCTAAGGCTGAGAAAATGGCCCAATTAAAACAAGTCTATAGAAATGTCCAGTTTAAGGCATCCAGAGAAAGATACCTTGGTTCAAGAAGGGTGATGAAGTTCAGAGTTTTTCTCTCAAGTGGAAGGGCACAAGACAAACACAGAGTTTCTCTCTTATCTGGAAATGCACATGTGAACACAGTCAAGGTTCCTCTCTCATCTGGAAGGGAACATGCTGAACACAGTGTCATCTGCTAGCTTCTTCTCCTGGCTTCCTGTTTCATGAATCTCCCCCCAGAGGCATTTTCCTTCTTCATCTCCAAAGGTTGCTGGCTGGTGGACTGTGCTTCTTGTGGTTATGTCATTCTGGTCTTCTCCCTATGAATCTCATTCTCCAAAATGTTTCCTCTTTTATAGGACTCCAAAAACTTATCAAGACCACCCAAATGGATGGAGATATGTTATCACCTAATCCATCTTAACAACCACTCTTGATTAAATCACATCTCCATAAAGATGATCTGATTACCATTTGAAACATATAATATTGAATAGGAACTATTCTGCCTTTGTGATATGGAATTTACATTAAAACATGGCTTTTCTAGCGGACATACATCCTTTCAAACCAGCATACCTGAACAGATGCATAGTTTGACATTTTGGGGTATAGTGAGCTATAAAAAATCAATTAGGTCAAGTTCATAGTGTTGTTAAATTTTTCTGCATCTTTGTTGATTTCTTGACTGCTTCTTGTAACACTCATAGACATTTCTTTAAGTCCTCAAATATTATCATGGATTTCTCTATTTTTTCATTAGTTTTATAAGGTTTTGTCTCATGTTATAGGTACATACACAATCAGTATTGCTACATCATGGTAAATTGACCCTTTTATCCCTATGTAATGTTCTCTCTATCTCTGATCATATTCTTTGTCATAAAGTCTATGTCTGATACTAATAGAACAACTTCAACTTTCTCTTTATTATGGTTTGAATAGTGAATATATTTCAATTTTTGCCACTTTCAAATCTATGCCATTATATTTAAAGTGGATCTCTTATAAACTGCCTATAATTAGTTTTCTAATGCAATTTAACAATCTTTGCCTTTTCAGTGGTATTTTTCACCTTTTACATTTTAACAGTATTACTGAGATATGATTGGCATGCAACATTTTATATATATTTTAAACAGTTTGATAAGTTTTGATGTATGTCTACCGCTGTGTAACCACCGCTTTCATCAAGGTAAAGAACACATACATCACTGCTTACAGTTTCTTCATGCATTTTGATATTGTTCTTTCCTAATCCTCTCTGGTCCTATTTGTTCTAAAATTTCTATTGATCTGACTTCTGTCATTATTGGTTGGTTTTTTTTTTAATTTTATATAATGTAACCATACTGCATGTTCTGTGTTTTTAGCAGCTTCTTTGCATCATCATAAGTTATTGAAGTTCATCCATATGTTGCATATGCCAATAATTCATTCCTTTCATTGTTCCATCCACTGGGAGATTTATTTAACTTTTTGTGCATATAACCACAGATTCAAATTACTTTATGCAAAAATTGATAGAACTGAAAGAAGAATGAGATAAGTCTACAATTACACTTAAAGATTTTAATTCCCCATCTTCTGACTGATAGAATAAGTTGACAGGTTATAAACAAGATATAGAAGACTTGATCAGCACTATCAATCAACTTGCTCAAACTAATGTTTATAGGACATTCCACCATAAAACAATGGAATGCACACTTATTTCAAGGACATTCAGAACATTTATCAAGATAGACTATATTCTGCAACCCAAAACAAGTCTCAACAAATTCAACAGATCTCAAGTCATTCAAATATGAATATCAATGTATATTCAAAATATATTCTCTGATCAAAATGGAATTACATAACATATCTTAATAATCATTTGGGCAAAGAAGAAATCAGGGCATAAATTGATAGTATATTGAAGTGTAATTCCTCTAAAATTTTATCCAGGGATTTATAGTACTTAAATGCAAGTATAGAAAAGAAGAAGAACTTGTATCAGTGATTCTGCCTCTATCACAAGAAATTAGAAAATGAAGGACAAATTTAAACCCAAAGTAAGCAAAAGAAAATGAATAATGAAAATCAGAATGGAATCAATGAAATGGAAGAAGAAAACAATAGGAAGTCAACAAAACCGAAAGAGATGACTTTGAGATAATCAATGAAATTGATGAATTTTTAGTCAGGAAAAAAGGAAAGAAGGTTCAAATCATCAAGATTATGTGATGGTGCATCTCTACACAGTGTACAGATAGTAAAAGGACAATAAAACAATTTTATAAACAACCCTCTGCTCATAATTTTAACATCTTAGATAAAATAGACAAATTCCATGAAAGATAAGAACCGCCAAAGCTCACTCAAGAATATAAGAAACAACCTGAACAGCCCAATCTGTTAAAGAGACTTGGTGTTTATTTGAGAACTTTCTTACAATGGAAATTTCAATCCCAAATAGTAAATTCTACCAAATATTTTGGGAAGACATATTAGCATTTCCACACTATTTATATTTAGTATAAACAATTCTGTTATTTTATATGTCAGCCATATTGTTTCTTATTTTATTATTACCTCTTTTATTTTTTTTGTTTATCTAATCTCCCTTTCCTGAATTCCCTAGGATTTTTGAATGGTTCATAATGTCTCAACTTAATATTTCTATTGACTTCTTGACTACATTTCTACATATTATGATTTGGTGGTTGCTCTAGAGATTAAGAACTAATCACTAACCTTGAACTGTCTCTTTCAAATTAATAGCCTACTATTTAAAATAGAAAGTAAAAGATGCACAACCATTAAGTCTTTTTCTCTCTCAACTTTATGTTATGGTTTTCAAGTATATTAACTCTACACATGTTGAAAATTCTCCAAATAATGTCATATTTTTTTCAAAATTTATACATATTTTGGAATATGTAAGAGTATAGTACTTGAATTTTTAATTTTTCCTGATAGTTACCCTTTCTGTTCCTTTTCTGTCATTGTTAGAGCACACTGATAAATTCAATAATTTATCATTATGAGGGATTTTCATTATCTCTAGTCATTAACATGAAGTCAAATATATATGTAGTACTTTCACCATAATCATTAATTTCTCTGGTTCTCCCTACACACAAGCACATTTATTTTATAATTCCTTATAAAGTCCTTTCTAAAGTGTTTTTCTATTGGGCTATTCACTAGACTATGATGTCTTCCTATTTTCCATTAGATTCCATTTCATGAGAGCCAGAGAGGTGTTAGAGGGGTAAGAAAATTGGAACCAAGTATGCATGGTACACAGTCTTTAGTTGTACCAGCTAGCCAGTGAAGGACTGAGAAAATTATAAATTTCACTAAGACCCAAGATTGTACATCTCTAATGTGTGAAAGATAGCACCCACCATACAGGTATACAGTATGAACAATGGATGTGTAATTTATAGTTGGATAATATAATAAGGGCATCTAAAATAGGGCCTAAAATTTCAGCCTCCTCCAACTGGCATTTAATAATATCATCTGACTCAAGATTGTAAAATTATCTTCTATTTTCCCAACATAATGCTACTTTCTGCCAGAAGTTACTTTCCTCACCATCCCAATATTGTCTTCCTTGTAACAAATGTCATCAGCAATTGGGGGTCTGCAATTTTTCTAGGCAGCTTCCCTATCACAATCAGTGTAGCATTTGATAAATTCATTATCCTCATTTTGTACCATATTCAGTTCTACTCATTCTGAAATGGAATTAGTGGATCCCTTCACTTGAAACTCATAAAATGTAATTTAATCCTTTATTACAATGCACAATTTGTCCAGTATTATCTGGAATCATCTTTGAACGTTGAGATTTTTACTAGGCACAAAAGCTTCATATTTATCTTTACTTTTACATGAGAGCCAGTGAGGTAGAATACCTCCCTGTAAACTTCAGACTCATATTGTGACTTGCTTCCTCAACATTATTTTCTTCCTTGTCTCCTTTTTCAGTTGGTTACATCTCCTTCTATATGTCATACAAGGTAACACCCAGCAATAGGAAAATATCAAGAAGAAAGGAGTCAACCAGATATCAGAAGTCGTCATATTCACTTCTAGGTGAATTAAATCTTACATCAAATATTGGTATTGAAAATATATTACAAAAACAATGTAAGTCCAAATGTTTACATTGATGTATATGAGGTTTTGCCTAAAGAAGGAAAACAAAATTAAATTTATGACAAACTATATCATCAATAAATATATATAGCTCCTAATATAATTGTCAAAATCTTATTCCAATAAAATTGAACCACAGTTTATTTCAGCACAATAATTTCTAAAATTAAAAAAGAATTTCACATTTAGGTGGTGATATTTCATAGCCCATTTCTTTTCAAGAGCACTAAGGTAAATAGAACACAAATAAGAGAAATTTAACTAAGATATATTTTAATGTATCTGTGCTGGTTTGAAAGGATTTATGTACCCTAGAAAAGTCAGATTTTAATCCTAATTCCATATTGCAAAGACAGCCATCTCTCCTAAACCCTATTCAATACTGTATGTTGGAAACTTTACTCAGATTATCTTCATAGAGATGTGACTCAATCAAGTGTGGATATTAAACTTCATTAGGTGGAGACACGTCCAGGTTGGCCTTGATTGGTTTTACTGGACTCCTTTAAGAGAAGAAGCACTTTGGAAAAAGTGATAGAACAATGACAGCCATGAGAAAGCTTCAAAATGCTGCAGAACCATGAAACAGAGAGTCCACCAGCCAGCAACTTTCAGATATGAAGAAAGAAAACAACTCCCAGGGAACTTCATATGTAGCATGAAAACCAGGGACAAGGCTGAAGGCCTTCAGGAACATTATGCAAAATTAGAACAAGCTGAGACCAAGGGTCCATAATTTTGGGAAACAAGTGATTTATTAGCTTGTGTGCACCAGGCTTGGCCAAGTCATCTTGAAAATCTGAGCCCCGAGCAAAAGACAACCTTAGTTTTTATAGACTGTACTACATTCTAGAGATAAGTAAGCTTAAAAGGAAAAACTATTGGTTGGTTTAAATTGAGAAGGGCATGAAGCTGGGTTACAGAAGCAGATGAGTAGTTAAGGGAGGGGTTCCTATCCCGAGGAATGTGTCTTATCTTGCCTGCTCACAGTTTCACCCTTTCCTAGAGGCTAAGGGAGAGAGACCCTCCTCAGGGATGTGTGTTATCTCATCCACCTGCAGTTTCACCCATTTCTGGATGCTATGTGAGGGGGGTTGGGGATTTTCCATGGAGGCGGCAGCCAAACCAGAAGAAGAAGGTGGGGAGAGGTCTGCCTGCTGCAAAGCCTGCTTGCTACATTTCCCCCCTTTGATGCTTACTCTGACTTATGGGGAGAGGTTATAGCATCACTCTAAATTTAAGTTTGTACATTTTCATTAGGAGGATTCATGCTGTGACTCAAAGTGTTGGGTTTCTCTGATGAATTTGATGAGGGCTCTGATTACACAGGGACCTAAAGTGACCAGAATTAATAGTGTAACTAGAGCACCCGCTAAAGGCAGGATCCATGTGGTCCAGGTTTTTGGGTCCCAATTCCACCAGGTTTTTAATTATTTCCCCAGTTTCAGATACTCTCTCTGAGTTCCCAAACCTTAGCATCAACTATGCTAAGATTGGTTTACAAAACAACAGATTGGTTTACAAAATAACAGCACTTCTCCCCCAAGAAGATACATGTTCCTCCCTTTTCTGTGGTGAGAAAGTCTAAGGCTCTTCTGTTTGGCAAGGCCACTGTGCCAGGGAGTTTAATTGATCTTGGAGGGAAACTAAGGAATCTGCTACTCACTTTAAATCTTCATTTAGTTCTTGAGACAGCTTGTAATAGAAGCTTATGGAGGAGCATAGTCCTGCTATTCTTGCTCTGACTCCTGTGGAGATACCAACTCCAATTGAAACTGAAGCAAACATGCCCCTCTTTGGTCACCTATGTTTTCCTTGCTGCCTGGGTCTTAGGGCTTGCCTAAACTCCTTTTCAGTGTAAATGGATACTTCTGGAGTTAAGTATACTAGGGTGCAGCTTCCTGTCCAGTTGTCTTCTAGACAGATATAAGTAGAGCTTCCACATAAATAGAATACTGCAGGGATACTGCACTATATTTTGTCAACCAGGAGCATCTGGTTTCTGATACACAGATGGGCAGGTTGGTCCCAAGTGACTCACTCTCTAATAAACAGCACCCTTGGAGTCAGGTTTAGTTATTCTCTGAGACCGCTAACCAAATGCTCTGGGCAACTGGGCTGATAAGTATGGTTTGGCCCTCAGCTAATGGCTGCCTATGATTTTGGGCAGATTGAGAAGGGATGCCTACAAAAGTGCTCCTTGCAAGGGGAAGGCAGAGCCAGCACACATTAAGTTGCATAGGTTGCATTCAGCACATGAGTTATTTGGCACATGGGATTTATGGACTGGTTGAGATAGTTGAGTTCTGTGAGGTTTGCTCGCTTATACTTAAGACCTAGTGCGAGCTGCACAAGTCACTCCTTAAGTTTTTTGACCTTTTGTTCCCAGGCTTGGTCTTGAATTCCTCCCCCATTACTCATGCCTACATGTGTATAATAGGTCCAGCAGGCAGGCTATCCAGCCTTTCCATAGGTCCTACAGTTCCCCCCATGCTTATCATTACCAGTCCAATATTTGTTTTTGTTGGGCCTATGCAAAATTTGGCTTCAGAAACAGTGTTGCAGAATGCCAGTATGTAGGTTTGGGCAGAGAAATACCTTGATTTGCTTGTTCCTGTATAACAGCTGTTGCAGAGTGGGAAGCTATGGTTACTGAAGGACCATAGAAGGGTACACATGACAAAATACAGATACATCCTACACAATACAGGTATGTTAAGGCAATTAGGATTTTTCTAGCAGATTCCAGTCTTGGGGGCTATTGCTGCTGGCCCGATACTAAATAATAGAGCAAAAAGTACAATAGGGAGCAGGAGCCAGCAATTCATGTAGCAATAATAGGATTCTTAGGAGCCATGGATAGGAAAGCACAGGGGAGTTTAGAGAGTGTACCCAAAGTACAGGGGCAAGAGGGGAAAGGGAGGAGTTACTCAGGTTGGTTTGCAGCTCCTCAAGCTTCACCCATATGTAGATCAATCAGCTTCTGGGGTACTGAAGCAGGACTTGACAATCTCCTCAAGCTTCAGTCATGTGTAGGCCAACTGATTCCAGATGTGCAGGAGGGGGACAAAATGGCTTCCAGAGAATGATATGGTCTGGGTGTCCAGGAACAGGGGTACACTCCCAGGGGTTGTCTGCTGTGGCTCTCTTGACTCGGGAGTGATGGATTCATGGGATGATTTCTGTGACTTTGACAGCTGTAGGAGTAGCTACGGCAACAAATAAGGGCCTCTTCATTGAGGCTGGAGGAACTTTTTTCCAGTCTTTTACCTACATTAAATCCTCTGGCTCGAATTCATGTATGGGGAGTAGATGCTGAGGGGTTCGGGCACTGCCTCTAATGCTTACCCTTTCAACTCATTTAGGACCTATCCCAGCTGCACTAGGTATTGGTTTAAACTTAGATTTCCAATTTCTTTGAGGTTTCCCTGCAGAACCCTAGTAAAGAATGGCAACCTTCCATATATTAATTCAAAGGAAAAGAATCCCATTTTTTAAAAATCAAGGCAGACCTGATTCTAAATAAAGCTATAGGGAGTGCCTGTACCCAGGTTAATTTCACTTCTTGGCAGATTTTTTTTTATCCCCTCCCCTCCCTCGTCCCCCAGGCCGGCCCGGTCCCGATGGAGTGGCGGGGGTTGGCAGATTTTTTTAAACTGTCCTTTTAGAGTTTGATTCACCCACTCCACTTTCCCACTGCTTTGTGGCTAGTAAGCAATGTGGAGGTTCCAGGTTATCTGTAAGGCTTTCACCAGTTTTGAATGGCCTCAGCGACAAAAGCAGGGCTGTTGTCAGAGCCAATGGCAGGTAGAGCCAATGGTAAGTGGCATCCCATATCAAGGAATTATGTCCTTCAGGAGGTGTGCTGGTTTGAAATGATGTATGTACCTTAGAAACCACGTTTTAATCCTAATACCATTTTGTAAAAGCAGCCATTTCTTCTAATCCCTATTCAGCATTGTATGTTTGAAATTGTAATTAGATTATCTCCCTGGAGATGTAATGTAATCAACAGTGGTTGTTAAACTGGATTAGGTGACATCATGTCTCCACCCATTCAGGTGGGTCTTGATTAGTTGCTGAAGTCCTATAAAAGAGGAAACATTTTGGAGAATGAGAGGTTCAGAGAGAGCAGAGCAGAACGACATAGCCATGAGAAGCAGAGTCCACCAGCTGGTGACCTTTGGAGATGAAGAAGGAAAATGCCTCCTGGGGAGCTTCATGAAACAGGAAATCAGGAGAAGTAGCTACTAGATGATGCTGTATTCACCATGTGCCCTTCCAGATGAGAGAGGAAGTCTGACCATATTTGCCATGTACCTTTCCAGATAAGAGAGAAACTCTGAATGTGTTCATCATGTTCCCTTCCACTTGAGAGAGAAACCCTGAACTTCTTGAACCAAGCTATTTTCTTGGATGCCTTCGATTGGACATTTCAATAGGCTTGTTTTAATTGGAACATTTTCTCAGTCTTACAACTGTAAACTAGCAACTTATTAAACGCCTCTGTTTAAAAGCCATTCTGTTTCTGGTATATTCCATTCTGGCAGCTAGCAAATTAGAACAGTCTTTAAGGTCAGGTCAGCTGGAGTAGACTTTGTCTACAGTTTCCATGCAGTCATGTTCTGGGGCTCCTGGCCTTGTGGGCAGCAGGGTGGTAGGGTTGAGGGTCAGAAAGACACCAAGATGTAAGTTTGGAGTTTCACATAAAGTAGGCTGGTATTTGGTGAGCCTCGCATTTGAAAGCCTTAGATGCCCTTTTTGTTCCATGAGGCTGGTAACTGAGTGGGGGACTAGCAGAGTTAGCTTTTGCCCAAATGTGAGCTTCCCAACTTTGTGGACCAGGAGGGCAGTGGCTGTCATGGCTCTTAGGCAAGATGGCCAACACAGTGCTACATTGTCTAGTTGTCTGGAGAGATAGGCAATGTGCCTTTTCCATGATCCAAGGTTTTGGGTTAAAAACCTATGGCCATTCTTTCCCACTCATGATGAAAAGGATGAAAGGTTTTTCTAAGTCCAGGAGGACTAAACTTGGGGCTTGTATGAGCAACATTTTTAGATGCTGGAAAACATGCTCCTGGTTAGTTCTCCATTAGAATGGGTCCTGAACACCCCCCTTTGTGACTTCATAGCGGGGCTTGGCTAAGAGCATATAGTTTGGAATCCAGACTCTGCAGAATCCGGTGGTTCCTAAAATTCTCCGGTTTGCTTTCTGGAGATTGGTGTGGGGATGGCACAAACCACCCACTTGCACTCTAGCCTCAGTCTCCAGCTTCCTTGTAACAGTTAAAAACCTAGGTATTTGACCTATTGTTAACAGAGTTAGGCTTTTTTATGAGACACACAGTAACCTGTCTGATCTAGGTGGTGAAAGAGATGCTCTGTCCCTTGCTTAGAGTCACTGAGAAACTCGGCAGCAAGTAGGAGGTCATCTACATATTGCAGGACAGTACAATTATAGTTTTTGGCTGGGAATGAGTGTAAGCTTTTTACCAGAGCTTTCATAAAAATGGTGGGAGAATTTTTAAACCCTTGAGGCAACCAGGTCCAGGTGTATTGTCTTTTGTTTTCCCCAGAGGGCTTTTCCCATTCAAAGGCATTTCCTGGCTAAGTGGGTCTACTCATATGCAGAAGTAGGCATCCTTTAAGTCTAAACATGAGAACCATTTGGCACTTCCCAGGACCAAGCTGAGGAGGGTGTATGGATTTGGAACCATGGGATGGATGTTTTTTGTGGCTGCATTAACTGCTCATAGGTCCTGGATGGGGCAGAATTCTCTGGTTTGAGCCTTTTTCATGGGCATCTCACCATGCAGAGTTGCATGGCTGAATGATTCGATGGGATTCTAGCCACACCAAACAGCTTTGAATCCCTTTGAGGACCTTTTGATGAATTAGGTACTGTCATACTGCCATGGGGCATGCCATGGGTTTCAGAGCAATTACCACTGGAGGGCAGTATTTAGCTAAGCCTGATGGGTTATGCTCTGCCCAGGTGCTTGGTATGTCTGGAAATGGCAGGTTAAGGGAAATTTCCCCTCCCATTTTGGGCTTCTCCTGTAGCCACCACTCTATTTTTGTTGGTGTAGTTAAAGATGGGATTTCCTGAGGACCGCTAATATCAGTGAGGCTTTTTCTTCAGGGCCAAATGCAATTTGAGCATGAATTTTTCTGAGGAGGTCTTGCCCCAACAATGGCAGCAGGAATTCAGGCATGTACAGAAACTGGTGTGACACAATGCTGTACTCTCTGGCTTTCAGGAATGACATCTTTTGTACTATACCTGTGGCACCCACAATGTCTATCATTTGGCCAGATGATAGGCAAATATTCCCCAGGGGTTGAGTCACTACAGAGTGTTCAGCGCCAGTATCCACCATGAAGTTCTTTGTTTGGCCCCCTAATTTCACTTAGACCATGGGTTCCCAGGGGCCTAAAAATATGGAACATGTTCTGTCTTAGTCAGAGTGTTCATTGGCAATCATGGCAATGGTGTCGGGGTCCAGACGAGTTCTAGGGCTAACTGATTTCAACCTAGGGGCCCTTGGGCTTGCTGCATTGTTCTCAATCCAGACCTTGATCCTGTTTCTTGAAGGTGGCAGCAATTATTTGAGCTTTCTCCCTTTATTCTCACTTCCTTTCTCTAACTTCTACCTGGTCGTGAGTGACAAATACCTTTGTGAACACCTCTATCAGTTGACTTTTATTCATGCCTACAAGCCCATCCAGCTTCTGGAGCTTATGCTGAATGTCCAGGGGCTGCCTGTCCTAGAAAAGCAGCATTTACTAGCATCTGGCTTCCTGGGGACTCAGGATCAAATGGTGTGTATTAGTAGAAGAATTCCATCAATTGCTCAAATAATTCACTTGGGTGCTCATCTGGCTTATGAAAGACTTCTTTAAACTTGGTCTTATTGGTGGCCTTTTGACTGCCTTTCCAGAGGCCCTGGAGTAGGGCTTCATGGAACCATTGAAAGAACTGCAACCCTGCATCAATGTTTGTGTGCCACTCTGGGTCCTTTCCTGGAAAACTGCAGGTGGCATATTGGGCTGGATCTAAGGTGCTATTGGGGGTGTTTTCTTCCAGGTGCTTCTGTGTTGCCACTATCATATGCTGATGTTCCTCAGTGCTGGGGAAAGTGACAAGCATCTGGTTGCAATTGGGCCAGGTGGGCTGCTGAATCTGGACAATGAACTGGAACAGGTCATTGATTGCCTAGGGCCTCTCAGTATAGGACAGTGTATGATTTTTCCAGTTTAGCAGGTCAGTAGAAGAGAAAGGAATATATACTAAGTTTCTTCTCCTTTCCTGAAAGTTTCCCTGGGCATCAACATAGGGAAGTCCTTGGGTCACTCTCTCAGAGTCCTTAAGGGCATAGCTGCAGATGAAGTGGCTGCAACTACTGTGGCCCAGGGGGTCCAGGGATGGCTGGGCTCGGCAGAGACTCAAGTGATACCTTTGAGCTATTGAGGGGTTGGAGGTCATTTTGTAGGAGCTTGGCAGGGCCATGGGTATTGGTGAAACAAAGTAAGGTGGGAGGATTCTTCTTTTTCTGATGTACTGGATAAAACTTGGGCTTGCCACCTGGTTCTTTGTGGAACTTCACCACTTGGGCAAGAAACACCTGGCATTGTCCATCAAGGCAAGTCTTTATCCACCCTGGCTTCTTCTCTGCAACCTCCAGTCAGGTGGTAATGTAGGGAAACTGATATGGGTGTCAGGCATCTTGACACTATACTATAAACTGCTTTTATCTTTTATAACTCAAAAGTTTCTTGAGATGGGTCATCTAACCCAAATGTGGGCCATTCTATCATACAGAATTTCCTGAGCTGACCAGGGGTCAACTTGACTCCCCAGTCATCAGTAAAAGCCTTCTTAAAGTTAAACATCATGAACTACAGTGGTGTCTTACTAGACTCCCTCCCCCATATCAGCAGAGCCAACAGTTAAGGGGAGGGTTTACAGACAAACAACAAAGGGATTTTAGACAATTTAGTGCTTCATTCAGCCTGGCTGCTTCCCTGGCCATTCTCTAGGGATGTTGGGTGACTTTTGGCTTTGGTGGTCCAGTATAACCCCCCAGCTGGCCCCCCTTTTGGAGTTGCCTACCCTTAACCATATGAGGATCACCACAGACTCACAGAATCCAAACTCACTCACAGCCTGGTTCTTGGCTCCTATGGCTCACTCATTCAGTCACACACATGCAATCGACATTCCTCTGGCACCACCTTTCCTGAAACTGAATCTAAAGACTTATATTTCCCCTAGTCCTCTGGATGGAGACTAGTACTCACATAGTCATGGGAGTTGATCAAGCCCCCCTTCCACTGAGGCCCCTGGCCTTCTACGAGTGGGCTGATAACCTGATGCACTCGAGTGCTTACCTGTCAGATGGGCAGCACTCCTGACTCTTGCCTCCCAAAATCATCCCAGATTCATTGCTGCTCCAGTGGCGATTAGCTTCATGGCCAGGGAAATCAGGAGTCCAAAACATGGGAAGATTTCAGTACTAGCACTGGCCTCTGTTAGGTCTCTGGTCTGGGCAATGTCAGCACTGCAGGAAAGGAAGGCAAGAATGTCTCTGCCTCTTAGACCCCAGCAAGCCCTCAGAAATAAAGCACCAAAATCAAGGATGAGGCCAGAGACCTCCAGGAACATTATGCAAAATTAGAACAAGGGTCCATAGTTTTGGGAAGCAAGTGATTTATTAGCTTGTGTGCACAGAGCTCAGCTGAGTTGCATAGAAAGTCTGAGCCCTGAACAAAAGACAACCTTAGTTTTTATAGACTGCATTACATTCTAGAGATAAGGTAAGCTTAAAAGGAAAAATGATTGGTTGGTTTAAGTTGAGAAGGGCTTGAAGCTGGGTTACAGAAGCAGATGAGTTGTTAAGGGAGGGCATGATAAGACACATCTCCTATCCCTAGAAATGTGTCTTATCTTGCCTGTTCACAATTTCACCCATTCCTGGAGGCTAAGAGAGGGTCACTCCTCAGGACTGTGTTTTATCTTGCCTGCCTGCAGTTTCACCCACTTCTGGAAGCTATGGGAGCTGGGTTGGGGATTTTCCACAGAGAAGGCAGCCAAACCAGAAGAAGAATGGGGGGAGAGGTCTGCTTGTTGCAAAGTCTGCTTGCTACAAATGAAACAAGAAGCCAGAAAAAAAGCTAGCAAAGTTCACCGCATGCTCTTCCAGCTGAGAGAGAAACCCTGAATACCAGTGGCCTTCTTGAACCTAGGTATCTTTCCCTGGATGCCTTAGATGCCTTAGATTCTATGAATTTGTTTTAATTGGGACATTTTCTCAGCCTTAGGACTGTAAACTAGCAACTTATTAATTCTCCTTTTAAAAGTCATTCTTTTTCTGTTATATTGTGTTCTGGCAGCTAGCAAACTAGAACAGTATTATTTTCATGAAATTACTTTTCTCAGCCTCAATATAGATAATTAATTCTAACTCCCTTTATTGTATTGAAGCCTCTGAGAATACAAAACAAAAGTAAAATCTTCAGACAAAGATATATCTCTTTTTCTCATCAGAAACTTCTTAAACATTTTATTCAGATATGACTATTTGATGAATTGACGAAGTAGTTCCAACGAATAGGGTGTTCCAATACTGCCAGACCACTATAAACTGATGTCTTCATATCAGAAGGAGAATATGTGAGGGTTACATAAAATGCACAAGGAACAACAGAAATAACTGCTGATGTTTCAGGAGAAGGCAAAAAGTGCTTCCAAAATTCCAAACTTTCCCTGAAGTCATTAACAAATCACAGTACAATAAAATCCAGACAGAATACCAAGTGAACCCCATGTAAAGACACACCGCCTTGTCATTCTCACATTTGCTCCACTAAAATATTTTAAATTGTGATCAGTTGCTGAGTGTAGCCAAAATAATTTTTTGAGATATGGAAATATAACTGCAGTATCTAAACACCACTCCCAAACATTTTTCTACAGGAAAATGCAACCAGAGAGACTGAACTGGAAAATGCTTCTTATACCTCTAATTTGCACTCTTGATCATGAGACAGAGAGCTTCCTCTGCAAATAGCCACACATCTTTATAGGTAGGGGTAAGCTGAGAGGAGGGCTGTGCAAGAGAGTATGAGGACAAGAATTCCAGGTGTCAAGTGGTATAGTTCAGGAGAAAGACCACAGAACCCAGGAAAAATCAGGGCAGGGATTGAGTCATTTGAAATGAGAGAAGTGGGGTGGGAATTAAAAAATGCATCCCTTCTTCATCCCCAGTTTCCCTTGTAGTATGTCTTTTTTTTCTGAGGGAATTGTAGAGGCAAGGGAGGAGAATACATGCCATAGAAATCCAGAAAGAAAGACAGTGCTTTAAAAGTTATATTGAAACTGACATGCAATGGGACAAACCCCCACACACTGATAGGTCCATTGTATTTAAGAAACCAGGAAACTGTTCCCAATTTTAGAAAGTTTGTATCCAAAATTTTTGCCATGTTTATCATATTAGATTCAGTCACCTGTTAACTTGTTTATACAGAATAAATTAGTCCCCAAATTTTTTTAGAAAACTGAAGAATTATATTTGTTAATATACTAATATCCTATTCTCAAATTAATTAAGAAATTAAAAAGAATCCTAGTTACAAATGAAGTCCAAAGTTGCCTCCCTTCAATGTGGAAGAAATGAGATGATATGGAAGAACATGTGAACAGAAGAGGCTTATTTTTGCCCAGAGGGAGAAATCTTTTTCTTTCCAAAGGGTGCCTTATGCATATCAATTAATTGTACCCTATTGTTGACCTTAGTCTATCCTGTTCTTCAGCTTTCATCCTGAATTATCATAAGGACAAACATCTTACAAATACTTGTTAAGTAGAATGAATTCTCACTTCTATGGGTCAGAATGGATTCTTTCCCATTAGAAGAAACTAAAATAACTGAATTGGTATAGGAGTATGCATTATCAGATCAGTTTGCCTAGCTCATGAGACAAATAGAATGTATGTACCAGTACTCCATTTTGACATAGACAACTGATTTATATCAACACCTCTATGAATTTATAATACTCAGATGACATTTATGTGCAGTTTCGTTCCTTTAGATTTCTTCAAAGAGCAAACCCATATACAACTTATATGCCTTTTAGATGGAAATATTGTAACATGGAAAGATAAAAGATATGTCATAGACATAAGATAAATATGCATTTATTTTTAAATAGAATAATTTTTATGATTATTTAATTATTAAAAATGCTTTGAACTGTACAATTATACCATATATTACTAAAGTTATGATAGGAAACCACAGGGAAGAGAGTTTATCTATATACACATACCCATCACAATACATTCATGAGTTTCTATGGAGGGTAAAGGTGAGAGAAGGCAGAACAAAGATGAAATTGTAAGTGAAATATACTAAAATGATAATATCAGTTATTTTTTGGTCATGTGATAGCATGATATTAATTTTTACATTTTTGTATTTATTTTCAAGATGCTCATTAGGACTCTTAATTTTTTTCTGTTTCAAAGAAAAATAGTAAAAATTAAAGTAAAAGAGATTTGTAATATTTAATCTAAAAAGACTTACCTCCTGAAATGTTATCCTAATATTATTCTAAACACACAGAGACAAAAATCCTCAAATTTTATATTGATTTTTAAAAATTTATTTCTATTATGTGTTATTCATAATATCAAAACATAAAAAATCTCAGGTTTTAACATTGGTGTATCTTTTGATAAAATATTTTGAAGTCAATATATTTTTGCATAAAATAACATATTCATTTAAAGATTAAAAGTGTATGTATTGAGAATATCTTTTACCTAAGTTTGGGATATTTTTAAGGATGATCTTTAACTGAACTTTAGGGTAAATCAACTCAAAGTTAAAAAATCCCTATTAGGGAGGGATCACATCTGATTTGAATTTTGTTCTTATACATTGTTTAACTTTTTAAAGTTCATGTATAATTGACAAAATCAAAAAATAAATAAAGGTGGCATGATTTCATAAGCTATGGCAAAGTAAACAGCTATTGAAAACTTCTTCCCAGAAATTCAGTGAAAGAAAGGACAATTCTCACTTGTCTGGAGAAGGATTGAAAAGTCTTCAATTAAAGAAAGATTAGAATATCAGGATGGAAACTTCCATCCCAGACTGGCCATTCCTCTGCTCTCTTTGTCACTTGATTCCATGCAGCTCAGAAAACTGCCCATAAGGAGTAGCTGTGGGATGTCACCCCCTCACACCAAGGAGAGAGGCCATAAAATTTCTCATAGCAATGAGACACATCTCCACCTATAATATCCAGACACAGAGAGAGACCAAGGTCCACAAGGATCCATGGACAGACAAGCCATTGGGGAAGGTTGAATGTAAAAGAGCTACAAGGAAGAGTTTCAAAAATGGAGGATTAGGAAGTGATTGGCAGAATATTTCCTGAAAGCAGCAAGTAGCCAGGCAGAAGCTGTCTGAAACAATTGTTTGTGGGCTCAGGGGACAAGGAGAGTATTTCAAGACCTAGGTTAGTGAAGGTCAAAGCCTCTGAGAAAAAGAGGACAGAGGCTATGCTTGCAGTAGTGGTTCTTGTTCCAGGCCCCATCACTGTGAGAGAAAGCAATGAGTGGCCTGATCCTTGCCAGGAGATGGCTATAGACTGGGCAGCAGTGGAAGTCCTCTGTTGCAAGGAAAGTCAGGGAAGCAGCCCCACATTTTGCAAGACTTTGGCCAATAAACTGAGGCACAGGAAACCCTCATTTTCAGCCCCACCCAGGACATGTTGTGGGGCTCCAGGAGGTAAAAAGCTTCTAAGGTTGATTAAGTCACTACACAGCTCCATCTACCAGGCAAGACTGAAATGTGCAGTGGAAAACTGAAGTGATTTAAGGGCCTCTGCAAACCCTATTCCAGACTCATTGGAGCTGGTCTACAGACACTGCATGAAGACACAGCCCTACTTGGGTTGAGAAATACTGACACAACTGTCAAAGCAATGACCTAATACAAATCCATGCAAACCCTAAATCTTAAACAAGTTAGAGAAAGCAACCTTCAAAATAAGACAATCAAAAGGATCAGATGACCAGATATCAGCTAAAATCACAAGGCATACTAAAACTCAAGTAAAAGTGGCCCAGAGGAGCAAATCAAAATTGCCTGGAATATTTGTATGTAAAAATATTCATGTTTGTATGTTGTTTTGGTTTGATAATACAAAATAAATTATTTTTTTAAAAAGTAAAAAGCCAGAGGAGACATAGAATCTGGAAAAATTATTCAAAGACATCCAAACAAATCTGAACCAATTCAAAGAAATGAGGGGAAAATGTATATACAGCATTAAAGAATATTAATAGAAGAGCACGAAGAAGAATTTGAATCAGTGCATAGTAGAATAACTGAATTATTGAAATAAAAGGCACCGTAGATGAAACTAAAAGTATACTAGAAAAGCACAACAGCAGATTTGAAGAGGTAGAAGAAATAATCGGTGAGAAAGAGACAGGTCTCCTGCATACAAACAGAGAAAATAAAAAATGATAAAAATTGAGCCAGATCTCAGGGAATTGGGTGACAACACAAAGGCACAAGCAAATACATGATGGGTATATAAGCAGGAAAAGAGATGGGAAAAGGGCCAAGAAGTATGTAAGAAGAAATAATGGCTAAATTTTCATAATCCTTAAAAATGAGATAAATATTCAAATCCAAGAAACAGCATATTACAAATAGAGTAGATCTAAATAGATCCATTCCAAAACACATACTAGTCAGACTGTCAAATTACAAAGAGAAGGAGAAATTTCTGAAGCAGGCTGAGAAATGTTATTCACCAATACAAGGGAAGTCAAATAAGATTAAGTGCTGATTATTCATCAAATACCATGGGACCAAGAAGGCAGTGATACGATATACTTAAGATACTGAAGAAAAAAATCTCACCAGCTGTGCTGGTTTGAAAGGAAGTATGCCTCCTAAGAAAAGCCATGTTTTAATATAAATCCCATTTCATAAAGGTAGAATAATCTCTATTCAATACTGTATGTTTGAAACTGTGATTAGATCATCTCCCTTGTTCATGTGATTTAGTCAAGAATGGTTGTTAAACTGGATTAAGGGACGACATGTCTCCACCCATTTGGGTGGGTCTTGATTAGTTTCTGAAGTTCTATAAAAGAGGAAATATTTTGGAGAATGAGAGATTCAGAGAGAGCAGAAAGATGTAGCCATGAGATGCAGAGAGTCCACGAGCCAGCAACC
>PVIY010009629.1:0-10267 GCA_004026745.1 Myrmecophaga tridactyla
TTTATAATACTAAATTGGAATATTAATATATAAAACTCCCCAATTAAAAGACACAGATTGGCAGAATGGATTAAAAAATATGATTTATATATATGCTATTCACAAGAGAATCATTTTAGATCCAAAGACACAAATAGGTTGAAAATGGAAGGCTGGGAAAAAGGTATTCCACACAACTAGTAACCCCAAACAAGAAAGCTGGGTTAGTTCTATTAATAACCGATGAAATAGGCTTAAATGTAAAATATTATAAGATAAAAGGAAAGAATCTATATATTCCAATTTACCAAGAAGAAATCAACAGTCATGTATAGTTATGTTCCTAATCAAGGTGCCCCAAAGTACATAAGGCAAACTCTGGCAAAAAAAAAAACAAAACAAAAAAACAAAAATAACTATAATAGTGGGAGAATTCGACACACCACTTCCACCAAATAGAGCATCTAAACAGAGGATCAATAAAGAAACAGAAAACCTAAATAATATGATGAGTGAACTAGACCTAACAGACATATATAGAACACTCCAATCCAAAGCAGTAGGTTATTAATTCTTCTCCCATGTTCATGCAATGGTGTCCAGGATAGATCATATGCTGAGGCACCAGGGTCTTAAAATTTTTAAAAACATTAAAATTGTACAAATCACTTTCTCTGATCATAATGAAATTAAACTGGAAATGAATAAAAGAGAATCAGAAAATGCACATATATAAGGAGGTTAAACAACATGCTCATAAACCATCAATGGGTCAAAGAAGACATTACAAGAAAAATTAGTAAATATCTTGAGATGAATGAAAAAAGAAAACACCATTACAAAACTTATGGGAAGCAGGGAAAGCAGTAGTGAGAAGGAAATGTATAGCCTTAAATTCCTAAATTAAAAAGGAAAAAAGGGGGCCATGGTGGCTCAGCAGGCGGAATTCTTTCCTGTCATGCTGTAGTCCTGGTTATGATTCCCAGTGCCTGCCCATGAAAAAAAAAAAAAAAGGAAAAAAGGGCTAAAACCAATGACCAATGAACAACTAGGGAAACTGGAGAAAGCACAACAAACTAATCTCAAAACAAGTAGAAGAAAAGAAAATTAGAGCAGAAATTAATGAAATAGAGATAAAACCAAAAGTCGGTTCTTTGAGAAGATCAATAAAATCAACAAACCCTTAGGTAGGCTGACAAAGATAAAAAGAGAGAAGACACAAATAAGTATAATCAGAAACAAACAAATATATATATATATAAATAAGAAGAAACAGAAGGGGTCATTACCACAGACACCAAAGAATGAATAAAAGATCATAAGAGATTATTCTGAACACTGGTACGCCAACAGACTCAACAACTTAGATGAAATAGACAGTTTCCTTGAAACATACGAACAATGTATTCTGACTTGAGAAGAAATGGAAGACCTCAACAAACCAATCACAATGAAAGATTATCAAATCAGACATCAAGAACCTACCAACAAAGAAAAGTCCAGGACCAGATGGCTTCACGGGTGAATTTCACCAAGCATTACAAGAGTAATTAATACCATTCCTGCTCAAACTGTACCAAATATTGAAGAAGAAGGAACATTACATACCTCATTCTATGAAGCCAATATTACCCTAATATTAAAGCCAGATAAAGATACTACCAGAAAAGAAAACTTCAGACCAATACCACTAATGAATATAGATGCCAAAATACTCAACCAAATACTTGCAAAGTGGACAGTGTGATGGTGGCTCAGTGGCAGAATTCTTGCCTGTCATGCTGGAGACCCAGGTTCAGTTCCCGGTGCCTGCCCATGTAAAAAAAAAAACTTGCAAAATGAATCCAATACCAGATTAAAAGATTTATGGACCATGACCAAATGGGTTTTGTTCCAGGTATGCAAGGGTAGTTCAACACAAGAAAATCAATTAATGTTGTACATCACATTAACAAATCAAAAGGGAAAAAAGCACTTGACCATCTTTATTGATGCAGAAAAGGCATGTGACAAGTCAGCATCCCTTCATGATAAAACACTTCAAAAAGGTGGAATGGAAGGAAATATTGTCAACATGATAAAAGGTATATTTTAAACACCCATAGTTAACATCATGCTCAATGGTGAAAGACTGAAATATTTCCCTCTACCTTATTGGGAACAAGGCAAGGATGCTCACTGCTACCATTGCTATATGACATTGAGCTTGAAGTTCTATATACTTGGAAATCACATATCAATAAGGGTTTGATATCCTGGATATATAAAGAAATTCTACAACTCAACAGTAAAAAGACAACCCAATTAAAAAAATGGTCAAAAGACATGAATAGACAATTCTCTAAAGAAGAAATATAGATGACTAAGAGGCACATGAAAAGATGCTCAGCTTCACTAGCTATTAGGGAAATGCAAACCAAAACCACAATGAGCTATCATCTCACACCTACTAGAATGGTCACTATTAAACAAACATATAACTTCAACTGCTGCAGAGAATGTGGAGAAATTGAAACACATTCACTGCTGGTGGGGATGTAAAATAGTACAGTTGCTGTGAAGGATGGTTTGGTAGTTCCTCAGGAAGCTACGTATAGTGTTGCCTTACCACCCTGCAACCCTGCTACTCAGGATATACCAGGAATATCTTAAAGCATTACCATAATCAGATATTTGCACACCAATGATCAGAGTGGCATCATTCACAGTTCCTAAAAAGATGGAAGTAATTCAAATGTCTGTTAACAGATGAAGGGATAAGTAAAATAGAGTTTAAACATATGTTGGAATATTTTTCAGCAGTAAGAAGGAATGAAATCTTAAAGCACATGAAAATATGGATGAACCTTGGGGACATTAAGGTAAGTGAAATAAGTCAGACACAAAAGGACAAATATTGTATGATCTCACTGAAAAGAACTTATATAATATGTAAATTCATAGACAAAATCTAGAGTATATGTTACCAGGATATAGAATGTGCCTAAAGAATGGGGAGCAGTCATTTATTTTATGCAGAATGTTTAACTAGGTTGATCTTGAATGGTTTCAAATAGATATTGGTGACAGTAGAATGTTATTGTGAGAATAATTAAGAATACTTAATGGGGTGTGTAGTAATTAGGTTCAGGTGTTAACTTGGCCAGATGATGGTGCCCAGTTGTTCTGTTGCTTTGGATGTAAATCATCAGTACGTGAAATTCATTTATGGCTGATTACATCTGTGGTCAGCTAAGGGGAGTGCCTACCACAATGAATGATGTTTAATTTAATTAGATGGAGGCTTAAAAGAGAGAGGTCAGAAGACAGCAGTTCAGACCCAGACATTTGGAAATGCAAAAAGGAACCACCCATGGGAAAGCCGTTTTAACACAGAAGCCAGGAGAGAAGGCCAGAAGACGTGGCTGTATGCCTTCCCACATGACAGAGAAAGCCAGAGGAAACCCAGCTCTCTTTCCTCTGAAGAACTATATATTTGTATCTAAATAAATCCCCTTTATGAAAGCCAGTTCATTTCTGGTGTATTGCATTCTGGCAACCATAGCAAACTGAAATAGATTTTGGTACCAGAGAAATGGGGTGCTCTGTGTTTGCAAATACCAAGCATGTTTGAATGGCTTTCCAAATGGATAAGGGGAGGATTTTGGAAAAATTCTAAGGGTTATTAGAGAAAGTCTAGATTGCTTTGAAGAGACTGTTTGTAGAAACATGGACTGTGAAGATATTTCTGTTGAAGCTTTAGACAGAAATGAGGAATGCATCATTGCAGATTGAAAGGAGAGTGACACTTGTTTTAAGGTGGCAGAAAATTTGGCAAAATTGAATCCTGGTGCTGGATGGAAGGGTGATGATCTGTGATACTTGGTTGAGGAAATTTTTAAGCTAAATGTGGAGGATGCAAGCAGCTTTCTCCTTGCAGCTTACAGTAAAATGTAGCAAAATTTGATAGGATAAGGACTGAACTTTTGGGTGAAAAGAAACCAGAAATTTCTGGGCTTCCAGAAAATGAGATTCCAGAGAATATTGTACCACATGGGAATTTAACCAAATATAGAACCAGTCAGGCTTTACAAGATAAGCCAGGATAGGAGATGGATTATATAGAAAGGACTTGTGGAAGAATTTTGCCTTAAGACAGACCATGCCTGTAATTGACTTTGATAAGATTTTGTACTAATTTTGAGTTGGTATTGTATTTTTTTTTTACTGAAATGATTTAGGACTTTTGTGATATAGAGATGAAACAAATGTATTTTATACATGGAAAGATTTAGTGCATTGTAGGCAGGACAGATGATCACTGTTAGGTGAAAGAATATGTTTTCTATTTAGAAATTAAGTATAGTTCAAGATGATGTTTACAGTTGCCAAGGTGACATGGGTGGACCATATAGTAGGTAAGCTCAGGTATCAACATGGCCAGGTGATGGTGCCCAGCTGTTCTGTTGCTGTGAACTTAAATCATGAGCATGTGAAATTCATCTATAGCTGACAACATATGTGGTTGGATAAAGAGAGTGCCTACTGCAATGAATGATGTGTAATTTAATTAGTTGGAGGCTTAAAACAGAGATTTTAGAAGAGAGCTTAGCAGCTCAGATAGTGACATTTTGAGATGCAGAAAGGAACCTCCCCAGGGAGGCCCATTTGAACACAGAAGATGGGAGAGAAGTGTAGCAGATGTTGCTGTGTGCCTTCCCATTTGTGTTAGTTTGCAAGCTTCCAATATATTTGGTATATTGTACAATATACCAAAACTGGAATGGCTTTAAAAAAAAGAATTTAATAAGTTACAAGTTTACAGTTCTAAGCCTGTAAAAATGTCCAAACTAAGACATCCAGGGAAACTACCTTAATTCAAGAAAGGCCATTGTGTCAGGAACACCTCTGTCAGATGGGTAGTCATGTGGCTAGCATTTGTTAGTCCCTTGCTCCTGGGCTCTGTTGCTTTCAGCCTCTGTTCCTGTGGAGCATCCTCATTTTGCTTCCCCAGGGCTGGCTTTCATATCTTGGTTTCTATTGGCTCTCTCCATGTCTGGCTTGCATAACATCTCATAGTGACTTCTCCAGGGCTCCAAGCATCTCCAAACAGCCATGTCTCTGTTCTTCAGGTGTTGGTATCTGCATCACCTCTGGGCTCTGAAGTTTCTGTGAGCTCTGCTCTGAAGATTGTGTCAGTTGTCCCTCTGTCAGCTCTGTCATTTCTGACTCTTTTTAAAAAAAACATTTCCTCTTTTAAAGGATTCCAGTAAACTAATCAAGACCCACCTGGAATGGGAGTCACATCTAATTAAAGGCCACACAAACAATTGAGTGTGTCACATCTCCATGGAGATAATCTAATAAAAAATGTCTAACCTACAGTGTTCCATCAGGATTAAAATAAATGACTACCCCCACAAGAATGAATCAGGATTTAAACATGGCTATTCTGGGGTACATAATACTTTCAAACCAGCACAACTATGACAGAGAAAATTGGAGGAAAACCAACTGTCTTTCCTCTGAAAACTATAAATTTGTAACTAAATAAATCTCCTTTATAGAAGTCAGCACATTTCTGGTATATTGCATTCTGGCAGCCTTGGCAAACTAAAACATCATGGAGAATGAGGCAATTTGGATTCATGTATGTCATCAGAAGAAAAATTGGGGTTTAAATCATGGGAATGCATAACAGTGAATCTTGTGGTGAATAATGTCTGTAATTAACTCTACAAGTAAAAGGAAGTTCATTCATGTACTAGAGCAAATGTATGACACTATTACAAGGAGTTAATAATAGAAGAGTATATTGCAAAAATGTGTCTATTGCTAACTATGGACTATAGTTAACAGTAATTTTCTAATATTCTTTCATCAACAATAATAAATGTAACAATAACATTTTTCAATGATGGGGGGATGTTTGGGTTGGTTAACTGCTGCCAGAATGCAATGTGCTGGAAATGGAATGGCCTTTAAAAAGGGAATTTATTAAGTTACAAATTTAAAGTTTTAAGGGCACAAAAATGTCCAAACTAAGGCATCCAGAGAAAGATACCTTGACTCAAGGAAGGTCAACGTTTATCACATTAGAAGGCACGTGGCTGGCTTCTGCTAGTCCTTGGTTCCAGGTTCCATTGCTTCCAGCTTCTGATGCCAGTGTTTTCCTCTTTAAGCATCTGTGGGCCCCAACTTAGCTCCTTCTGGACACAACTCTGTGTTCTGGCTTGCTTAGCAACTCATGGAAAGACACATGGCAACATCTTCTGGGGTCTACATCTCTAAACATCTGGGTGTAGGCATCTACTCTTTCTGTTTTCACTTCAAGAATCAGCAAGTATCTGCACCTTTGTCAGCTCTGAAAAAACTATGTCTTCTCCAAAATGTATACCCTTTTTACTCCAGTAAATTAATCAAGACCCACCTTGAATGGGCAGAGTCACACCTCCATCTAATCAAAAGGTTACAACCACAATCGGATGTGTCACATTTCTATGGGAACAATCTAATCAAAGTTTCCCACCTTACAATATTGAATCAGGATTAAAGGGCATGTATTTTCTGCTGTACATAACACTTCCAAATCAGCACAGGGGGGATAAGGGGGATGGGAAGATTTTGGTTTTCTTTTTTATTTTTCTTTGTTTTCTGGAGTAATGAAAATGTTCTAAAATTGATCCTGAGAGTGTATACACAGCTATGTGATGGTACTGTGAGCTAGTGAGTGTATGTTTGAATGGCTTGTATGGTGTGTGATTATATCTCAATAAAATTGAATTAAAATTATTTTTAATTAGAGATATGCAAATGGTCACAATGCATATGGAAATTTGCTTAACATTATTAGCCATGAGGGAAATGAGATACCATTTCTCTCCAACTAGCTCTCTAACTAGCTCAGCTACTATTAAAAATAATAGTAATAATGCTACTAACAAGTGGTAGAAAATTTGGGGAAATAGAAACACTCATTCATTGTTGATGGGAATGTAAAATGATGCAGCTACTGTGAAAGACAGTTTGGTAGTTCTTCAGAAAGTTAAGTATATGATCTGGCAATCCCACTTTCAGGTATTGCTCTAGTTTGCTAGCTTCTGGAATGCAATATACCAGAAATAGAATGTTATTTTTAAAAGGGGAATTTATTAAGTTCAAATTTACAATTCTAAGACCATGAAAATGTCCCAATTATAGAAAGTCTATAAAAATGTCCAAATTAAAGCACCAGTAAGAGGTTACCTTCACTTAAGAAAGGCCAACAAAGCTCAGGGTTTCTTTCTTAACTGCAAAGACACATGGCAAACATGGAGATGTATGCTAGCTTTCTCTCCAGGCTGCTTGTTTCACAAACCTCCCCTGAGGGATCTGCTTCATCTCCAAAGGTCACTGGCTGGTGGATTCCATCATGGCTCTGCTTGGAATTTCATCACTCTCAAGACTTCTCTAAAATGCTTCATATTTTAAAAGATTCCAGTAAATAATCAAGATCCACCTGGAATGGGTGAAGTCATATCTCCCTCTAATTAATACCTACAATTGGGTGAGCCACATCTTCATGGAGATAATCTAATTAATTTTTCAATCTAAAGTGCTGAATAGGGAGTACAGGAAATGGTCGCTCCCACAAGATTGGATCAGAATTAAAACAAGACTTTTCTAGGGTACATAATCGTTTCAAACCAGCTCAGGTATGTAACCAAAAGAAGTAACAGTAGATGTTTAAACAAATATTTGTACACTGATATTCATAGCAGCATTATTCACAATAATGGGTGGAAACAATCCAAGTATCTATCAACCAATGAATGGATAAACAAATCTCGTCTATTCCTACAATAGAATTTCATTTATCTGTGTAAAGCAATGAAGTGGTGATGCATACGACAGCATGAATGGATGTTGAACTCATGTTGAATGAAATAAGCCAGATAAAAAGCACAACTGTTGTAAGTTCTCACTTATATGAATAATCAGAATAAGGAAATTCACAGAATCAGAAACTGGAATAAAGGCTACCTGGGGCAGGGGTGGGAGTAGGTGGTGTGGAGTTTTTTTGTTTTTGTTTTTGTTTTTGCATAGGCAAGCACCGGTAATTGAACCTGGGTGTCCAGCATGGCAGGTGAGAACTCTGCCACTGAGCCACTGTGGCCCACCCAGGAGATTATTTTTAATTGGTGCAGATTTTGTTTGGGGAGATGAAAAGTTTTGGTAATAAATAGTTGTGATAGTGACACAATATTGTAAATATAATTAACACCACTGAATTTTATATCTCAATGTGGCTAAAATGGGAAATTGTAGGTAATATATATGTTGGTAGAATAAAAATTTGAAAATGCAACAACCATAGAACTGTACAATGAAAACAGTGAACCGTAATGCAAACTATGGATTATAATTAATAGTACAATTGTAGTAGTATTCTTTGTCAATTGTAACCACAGTGTTCTAGTTTGCTAGCTGCCATAATGTGATATACCAAAAACAGAATGGCTTTTAAAAAGGGGATTTTAATAAGTTGCAAGTTTGTGGTTTTAAGTGCACAAAAATGTCCCAATTAAAGCAAAGCTATAAAAACATCCAATCTAAGGCCCACAGGGAAAGACACCTCGGTTCAAGAAGGCCAACAACATTCAGGGTCTCTCTCTCAATGAGAAAGGCATACGGTGAACATGGTGACATCCCCTAGCTTTCTCTCCAGACTTCTTGTTTCATGAAGCTCCCCCTGGGCTGTACTGTTCTTCATCTCCAAAGGTCTCTGGCTGCGTGGGTTTTCTCCTTCTCCTAGCTCTGCTGTGGCTTACTGAAGTTTTATCCAAAATGCCTCTTCTTTTAAAGGATTTCAGTAAACTAATCAAGACCCACTTGGAATGGGTGGAGTCACATTTCCATCTGATCAAGATCTATACTACAATTGGGTGAGTTGATCTAATCAAATGATTCCAAACTACGTTATTGGATAAAGATTAAGTGAAAAGGTTGCTCACACAAGATTGGATCAGGATTAATACATGTCTTTTCTAGGGCACATAATCCTTTCAAACCAGCATACACTGTAACACCAAATGTTAACATATATTAACATATGTTAACATATATTAAGGCAGGTATACAGGAAATCTGTGTTCTCTGCATTAACTTTCTGAAAATTTAAAATTTATTTAGAATATTTAAATAAGGTAAGCATGGACTGTTTGGGATGACATTTATAAGGTAGAAAACTGTTTTTATTGTTCTTAAATATATATGCCCATATAATGGTGTCATATACATATATATGCATATGTATGTATTCATGTGTGTATGTGTATATATACACATACACACATGAACATATATATGTGTGTATGCATATATATGGGCACATGTGGTTATATCCCATAAGGATGTATGATATTTACACTTTTAAAATATATATATAAAATTATAAAAATATATACATATGTATATCTATATATTCATATATATCAACATAGATATACATAATATGCATATGATATACATATTTCTGCATATGCATATAAACACACATACATACACACACATACGATATCATCTGTACATCAAATAAACATTATCTCAGGTTCTTTATGAGAGTCATCTGACTGGGCAGTTGTTTCGGTTTGCTAAAATTGAAGAAATGCAATATACCAGAAATGGGTTGACTTTTACAACGGGGATTTATTAATTTACAGTTTACAGTTCGGAGGCCATGAAAAATGCCCAAATTAAGGCAACAATAGGAAGATGTAGGGACTCCAAAGACAAGCTGCCAGCATACAGGATACCTCTGTCACACGGGAAGGCATATAGCCGGAGTCTGCCCTCTTCTGCATTTTATTGCTTTCAGCTTCTAGTTTCAGTGACTTCCTCTTTGTTCCCTAGTGTGTCCTCCTCAGCTTCTCCAGGGCTTTTTCTGTCTTTTATCCTCTTATAAATAACTACAGTAAATGGATTAATACCCATCCTTGGGCAGGCCTCAACTAAAGTTACCTAATCAAAATGTCCAGCCTACAATAAGTTTATACCCCCACAAATGAATTAAAAGCACATGATCCTTTCTGGGGTACATATGGATTCAAACTAGATATTCTAGAATTCTGCCATGCCAGAGATCTGGGTTTCAATTCCCAGTGCATGCTCATGCCAGAAAAAATGAAAAAAGAAAAGAAAAAAAAGTGAATGCAAGGGGCCCCAGAGAGATGAGAAACTAGTATATCATATCATCCATAGAATATTTGAAAGATGGTATCCCATATGTAGGTTTTGATCTAGTCTTTCTAATATCATGATCTTATCCAAT